>PVKP010030014.1:0-28365 GCA_004027715.1 Plecturocebus donacophilus
AAAAAAAAAAAAAAAAAAAAAGAATGTATCTCCTTGCCTTTTCCAGCTTCTGGAAGCTGCCTGCATTCCTTGACAGGTGGCCCCTTCCTTCATCTTGAAAGCACGTGACTCCAGTGTTTTCTTCCTTTGTTACATCACCTTCTCTCTGCTTCTGACTTCTCTTGCTTCCCTCTTATAGACTCCTATTAAAGCAGGAATGGCCACAAGAAACAAACCGAACTGGGAAGGAAGGGGTGATTTATTCAGCCGGGAGCAAGGCAGCATAGCTGCCTAACAGCCAAGCTCGTCTAACAAAGAAAATCCCTGCCCTTATAAAGGCTTACAAATCTAGAAATTAACATGAAAGGGTGTTGGGTTTACAGTTTAGAAATTACCAGTGAAAGGGTATTGGTCCATGGAGTAGACATGGGGTATGTGGCTTAGGTGGGGATTTGATCTTGTTTAAGCAAAACAGTGCCTTCCGGAAAGATTCCTCCATACCATGTCTGCAATCTGTAGCAGGGCAATTAACGTGACACTCAGTCTGCCAGCCTTTGCTTCTCTCATTGAAATGCAATGTGGAAGTCAAGGAGGAGGTAGTCTTAGATGCTTAGGTCTCTAAGCATCTAAGGTCTCATTCCTCACTATGGGTACCTCAAGTCTACTTGGATAATCCAGCACAATCTCCCCATCTCAAAATCATTAACATAATCACATCTGCAAAGCCATTTTGTGCTATATAACGTAATAGTTACAGGTTCTGAGGATTAGGACATGAATTTTTGGGGGAGTGGGAAGGTTATTTTTCTGTCTACCACAGTCTCCAAGCCAGAATATCAAGTACAGGTCTCAGGGACACAACACATGTACAACACAGGCTAGGCTGGAAGGCCCAGGTGCTGGATCAGCAGGAAGTCCTAAGCAACACAAAGCGAGGCATGACTGGCCTGGGCCTGGAGGGGTAGACTCTTTTTACTACTCTCCCTGTAGTGAGAATCTTGGATAATCAGTCTTGCAATATTGTAAGAAGAGGGATGAGCAGGGGGGAGGTGGGCGAGGAACAAGAGGCTAAGTGGCCGAGTGTTGAGTTAGAAATGGAGAGAGAGAAGTTGACAGGGAGAGGACACTGAGGGAACAGAGTGGGGGCAGGCTTGTAACCTGAGCCTGGACACTAGCTGTTCAGAGGAAATGCATCACACTAAAACAATCTGGAGATGAGGAGGTTGAGGGAGAAGGCCCCAGGTCCTGGGTAACTCATTGCAAGATAGCCTGTAGGGCTGGAGTAGGGCTGCAAGATTTAGCAAATGAAAACACAATTCAAGCTAAGCTTGAATTTAAGATGAACAATTAATTTTTTAGTTTAAGTATGTGCCTTGCAATTTTATCTGGCAACACTAGCCTAGAGAGAGCTATTGTGGGCCATTCAGCATAAAAACCCTATCTTTAGGCCACACATAGGCAGAATTAGAATTCACTGGGCATTCTAAGTCATAACAGGGGACCTATTTACCACTTTCTTAATAGGCTCACACTTTCTCCTTCTCAGTCCTCTGCAAGGAATGAGCTTCTATTCCAGAATGAGAGAGCTTGGTCATCCTTCAAGTCCCAGTCAAGGTCAAGAAATTGATTCATCTATCCCCATACTCAGCCTGGATGCTAAGAGCTGAAAACAGGTTCTCTTCCAAGGCAAATGGTTTGAATGTTCATTATAGGAACCTCCCAAAAGATCAACTCTTTAATGGAAAGCATCCATACACAGTTTAACCTTAAGATTCTTTGAAACCATCACCCCAAAATTGCTATTTTCACTAATCCTGGTAATTCTTATCCAATCCTAATCAAGACCCCCTCTTCCTTTGGAGAAAAAAAAAAAAAAACTTAAAATTTGCAGTTCTCAACAAATTCTGTCCTTACGTTTCCCTCTCTGAGACACTTCCAAAGTTTGGGAGATGATGTTCTTCCTTACCAGGGCAAGCAAGAAACTCAGCTTTGTCTTATCAATAAGTTGTCCTGGTGATATGTGAGGGGCCAGCTGTTAACAAGGGGCCACCTCCTTTGGGAAGCCCTCCTGGTTAATTCCAACACTAAGAAATCACTTCAGGCAGACCCCAAGCTCTTCATTATGTCCCTATAGCCAGCATTACAGGCTTCCTTTTAGTTATTAGTGAGCACAGCTGAACAGAGCTGAGTACTCCATGGGCAGAAGACCTGTCTCCTATGAGTCTATACCCTCTGTGGGAACCAAGCCCATTGCCCCTTTAAGAGCTGCTGAAACATCACTGACACAAGGGAGATTGACTAATAAGAGAAAAGACAAACATATTTAACCTATGTACGCAGAGCCTTCAGAATGAAGACCCAATACCCACAACAAGGAACAGAAAAGTATATACAGTCATGAGATTACAGAAAAAATGCGGGCTCAGCACATAGCCAAAAACAGATTATTTTATTAAATCAGGTTTTAGTGGCAAGCCAGGTTATAGGAGGAGGAAGACAGGAGGAGGCTTGGCCAGCAAAGGTGGCCTTGTTATGCAGATGAAGCCTCAAAGGTACCAGTCCTCAGAAAGAACAGACTAGATGGTAAATGCTTCTTTTCAGACTTTTATAGGTGTCAGATTCTCAGTTTATCTCTCCTAGATCCTGGAAAGGTCTAGAAAGAGAAGGCTTGGCTGTGTTAATGGAGATTCTCTACAAATACAAATTTATCTCCCCTCTCTACTGCCTCTGCAACAGCCATTTCAAAATATGTAAAAGAAATATATTTTTGGGTAAAATATTTCTATTTCCTTAACCTTCCAGTATGTCTGACCCGCAAAAGGTAATCAACACACATGTATTAAAGAAAGGTTAAGAAGGAACAAAGAGAAATAATATGTGATGGTAGTGAAGTCCTATAAAGAAAAATTTGTGCTTCATTGGAAAATGACTCTCTGCCTGCAACAAACCAGTCTGGGTTACCTAACTCTGATTCTAGGGGAGCTACTTACAACTCTGTAAATTGGAGGTAATTTCTAGCAGTGCAAAATAATTCTTATGCATGGAAATGCAAATCCTGTGCAGTGCAGACCCAACTGATCACTGTATTCGTCTATTTTGCATTTGTATAAAGGAATATTTGAAACTGAGTAATTTACAAAGAAAAGATAATCATTTGGCTCATGGTTCTGAAGACTGCACAAAAAGATAGTGGGGCATCTGATTCTGGTGAGGCCTCAGGAACATTACAATCATGGCAGAAGGTGAACAGGAGCATGTTACATGGTGAGAGAGGGAGCAAAAGAGAATGGGAGGAGTATGACACCCTTTTTACCACCGGCTCTCACATAACACAGTGAGAACTCATTCATTACTGTGGGAAAGGCACGAAGCCATTTATATGGAATTTGCCCCCATGGCCTAAATACTTCTCATTGAGCCCCACCTCCAACATTTGGAGACACATTTCAACGTGGGATTTGGAGAGGACAACTCTCAGAGTCATGAGAACCAGAGCAACTCCATCTTGAATAAAAGCGAAGTAAAATAAGGCTGAGACCTACTTGGCTGCATTCCCAGACAGTTACAGCATTCCAAGTTAAAGGATGAGATACGAGGTTGGCACAAGACACAAATCATAAAGACCTTCCTGATAAAAGAGATTGCAGTAAAGGAGCCGGCTAAAACCCACCAAAACCAAGATGGCAAGGGGAGTGACCTCTGTTCGTCCTCACTGCTACACTCCCACCAGTGCCATGACAGTTTACAAATGCCAATGCAACATCAGGAAGCTACCCTATATGGTCTAAAAAGGGGAGGCATGAATAATCCACCCTTTGTTTAGCACATCATCAAGAAATAACCATAAAAGTGGGCAACCAGCAGCCCTTGGGGCTGCTCTGTCTATGGGGTAGCCATTCCTATATCCCTTAACTTTCCCAATAAACTTGCTTTCACTTAACGAATCACCCTGAATTCTTTCTTGGGCGAGATCCAATAACTCTCTCTCAGGACCCTCTTTTGGGGTTTGCATCAGGACCCCTTTCCTGTAACACAACCATCCAAACTATGTGAATGTCCCTCCCTTGATATGGAAAAAGCTAGTGTTGTCTCCGTCTGCACCCTCATTCCAGTATTTCTGATCTATAAACGTCTGCTATTTCCATTTTTATTCCAGCCAGTTATAAAATCTTTCTGGCTTTCTCAATTAATGAGCTCAATAAATTTTTAAAACATGAATTTCTTTCTATATCTGCCTGAAAATTATGATTTTATATTTTTAAAAGTTACTCTTTCACAAAGTCTAATTCTAATATAAGAAACACAATTAAGACTTTAAAAAACGGGGAGGTATGGAGGGAGGGAGACTAGGACGGGCTTTTAATGTTCCACTCAGCTGGACCATACTTTAGAGAGGTTTCTTTCTGAATGCAGGCCCCACACCTCCTTTACCTTAGAGCATTTACTTTAGTAAACTTTCTCAAGGACTTGGAAGTAAACCCTTTGAAATGTCGTTATCAAAAAAGATACGGCCCCAGCTCCCAGTCTTTGCAGGGTTGTGGGTGGGGTGGGGAGAGAGCTCCACCTACAGGGGCCTAATCTAGACAGGTGTCCATTAGCAAATGCAGGTGGCCTAATCACATTGACCAGCCCCCTCCCTCACACTCCAACACTTAAAAACTTGCCCACCTTTCCTTCCAGTGGAATTGAGTTCAATCCCTTTCCTTTATTGCAATAGTCTTGAATGGTCTTCTTTACCTACTTAACTCTAGTGCAATTTTTCTTATACAAGAAAGGAAAGAAGGAAATTGAAAAGGAAAAAAATGTATATTAAACAATAAAATCCTAATTCCATTTGGAAGATGAAAATAATGCATTTCCGTGAGTTTAATTAATTTGCAAATTCAGGAGCTACACTGAGATCTTCAGTCTGCATGAGACATGTGCTTTCAGCACCCTCTCTCTCACGTTTAATCCTGTGTTCCATTGACAGACAGAAAAGAAATATCTACTTGTAAGAGCTGCTTTCAATTTTTGAGTGTGCTTTATTCCACCAAAACCCCCTAGGCCAGTCTGTTTGTGGCCTTGGCTAACAGATATGCCAAGGGCCATACGATAGCTTTTCTTTGCCTCTGTGTTCTGTATGTCCACAGGCAGGCAGGGGATGAAACATCTGGGATTGTCACTGACAGTCACAGATCTGCGTTACCAGAAAGCCTGTCTCAGGATCTGTATTCTGGCCATGTGTGGAACTCAACTGCACATCAGAAACATGCTGGTGATCGCAAGGAGCTCTATAAAATATTTATTCAATATTAGCTTGCAATGTGTGCTCCCATTAGGTAATAGGACTGAAGAGCTTTGGCTCAAAAGAAAGAGAAGAACAAGTGTGAGCATGAAAGCATTAGGAGTCAACTAAGTTTTCTGAATTTTTAAATCACAAAAGATATATACAAAACCCTCGAAATGAGAAACGCCGTTACTTTTGCAGTCACTAAAGGAACAAGCATGAGGTCAGCACTTTGGAGGCAACATTTTCTGTATTCACTTTTTATCTTTGTAAGAAGATATGATAGAAATGTTTTGATGAAAATTAATCTAAAGATGGCAGATAAATTAAAATTCAAGTGATAAACTTTTCCTTTTCTAAGAATGAGATCTTTAGGAGACAAATAGGATCTTTTTTTTATGGGTAGCAGGTTCACTTATTCACTTAACCAACATGCATTGAGGAAATTAATTAGCTAGGTGCTAGGATACAGTACTTTTTTAAATGATGCTGATTTATAATATAGTGCAAAAGACGGCTATCAATAAAAATTATCACATGGTTAAATATTTATGTATTTATTTTGAGACAGTTTTGCTCTTGTCGCCCAGGCTGGAGTGCAATGGCGAGATCTCGGCTCACTGCAACCTCCGTCTCCTGGGTCCAAGCAATTCTCCTGCCTCGGCCTCCAGAGTAGCTGGGATTACAGGTGCACACCACCATGCCCAGCCAATTTTTGTATTTTTAGTAGAGATGGGATTTCACCATGTTGGCCAGGCTGGTTTCAAACTCATGATCTCAGGTAATCCACCCTCCTTGTCCTCCCAAAGTGCTGGGATTACAGGTGGGAGCCATCATGCCCAGCCAGAAATTATCACATGGATAAATATTTAAATACAAGCTGATGTAAGGCTCTGCAAAGAAGCAATTTGTCACTTTGATAGGACACAATAAAAGAGTTTGACCTCTGCCTCAGGCTTCTCTGAGAAAGCGATTTTCAGTTAAGAATTTTAGGAATAACTACAAGTTTACCAGGTGGAGGAGTAAAAGGAGGTGCCATGGTGGGGGACCGTCTGAGCATATTGAAAACAAGCCGGACAACCGGGAGCCAGAGGAAGTAATGATTTATAGATCAATTAACGATTTTGGTCTTCATCTCAAAAGCAACAAAAAGTCATGAGGGGTTTCAGGAGGCTGCCTTTAGAAAAGATCACTTTGGTTGCAGTTTGAGAAACGGTTTCAGAGCAGGTAGAACACTGAAAATGCAAGGAGACTGGTTGGGTGTTAGTGACCAGCTGGTCAGGTGAGAGATTCTGGTAGCTTGAATAAGAAGGTGGCCATGAACAGGGAGATAAATGAACAACTCTGAATAACAATGAGATTTAAATTAATACCCATTAAGTAACTAAAGCCAATTAGACCCCTTTCCAGAAAACTGCATGGGTGATGGGCATGGCTGATTATTGTGGAAGTTTGTTAGAGTGCATATGTTCATAAATAAGAACGTTTTCCCACCTTTATGCAGTTATTACTAAATAGCTCATTCTCAAACCCTTTCTCCCAAATTATCCAAGTCTTTCTTTAAAAACAGGAAAGGTATTTGTTGTTCATAATGATTCATTTCAGAATTGTCACTCAGGCCATGTGAACAAAGTCTTTTGCTCCAGGCAATTCAGAGAGACTGCAGAACTCTTCACTGAGATGGTATCTGCACTTATCCTAGCAAAATGAAGGTATGAGTTTTTTCACTATTGATATAAGGCAGGTTAAAGCCATGCAGTCTGTTTATCAAGTTGTAAAACTGTTCTAGTCCTGAAATTGTGTACCTTAATCTATGCTTTGTAATTTTGTATATAGTTGGCTAAGAGATGAAATGTTTTTCAGAAAAAAAGAAAGGTACTGAATTAATTAAATATCATACAGAGAAGTGGCAGCTGAGTGCCACCATTGTTTGCTGGTATATGATGAGCTAACAATTCTAAAGGAGTGTGTTTTAAACTTTAACATGGAAATCATTTCCCAGCAACCCTAAATCTAGGATATGTGATGAGGCCTAGGAGACTTTACTTTGAACGATCACGCTGGAAGACTCTGATTCAGGTAGTCCCAGAAACACACATAGGAAACACTCCACAGCATAAAAGTCTTTTTTAATCCTCAGCTGAATTCAAGAAAATATCAGATGGTTCAAATAGGTCCAGTGACTCTCTGAAATATATTTGGGCTCATACAGAGCACCTCTGAAAATCCATCCTTTCTACAGTTGAAATGTTTCCTGGGTACTCTGCTTTGCTTTTTTTTTAATTCTACACAGTATTATGTACACTTCACTGACTTAACATTTTCTCCTCCATAAACTTCAACAAGTCATTGATGCATTTCTGCACAGAAACATTTTTTTCCTTTGAATAAAACCAACACTTCCTGCAGGGATTACGGATTTAGAAGAAGAGATATTTTTTAAGTAAAAGAAATTCAAAACTGTAGCAAAATTAGTTTTTAGTAGTCCAAATTCCACCTGTGATGAAGAGATGTGATGAAGACATCAGGGTTCCTGGAAGGTGCTGGCTCCTGCCCACACCCCAAGACAACAGTAATGAATTTTCCTCAGAAGTGAAAAAATGAAATCCTATAGACAGGATTAACCATCTATAAGAATAAACTGCCAGTTTGTCAGAACATATGCTAACAGACACTAATTTTTGGATATAGAAGAATTTCTTAGAAATTATCTTTGTGCCCTAAATAAGAGAAAAATAAACTAGCAATTAAAACATGGCCCACACATAGTGTAACTGTGGCATTTGATAATCTTGCTAAGCCTTGCTTCTCTTACTGATAGCACATGAACCTAGAAACAATTATGTCTGGCAAATTTTTATTTAATGTGGATTAAATAACATTCAAATATTCACTATAATATACTTAGATGCTACTTAATTTCATTCTATGGTTTGGCATTTTTGTTGTTTTATATTGTTTGACTAGGATTAACAACATTAAAAGTCAGTTTATTTCCTACATAGTCATCTTAACCAGTTAAATTTTATTATGGAGAAGATTCCATTTGCATAGCAATAAAAACTACAAACTACCTACGAATAAACCTATTTTTTATAAAAGCTTAAGGCTATAAGAAAAAACTATAAAGCTTTACTAAGTAAGAAATTCAATATCATAAATCTATCCAGTCTTCTAAAATTAACAATCTCACCAATATCACATTCAATAGAATTGTCATAAAATACAGCATATTTTTTATAACTTGAGAAGTTGATTCTAAGTCCACCTGAAAAAAGTAAATGTAGAAAAAGCAGCAAAATTATCTTGATAAAGAATTTGCTTTACCAGAATCAGCATATACTATGTAAAAACCACAAGATTTTAACAATGTGAAATGGATGCAGATATATGGATACACAGGGGTGTGTGTGTGTGTGTGTATCTTAAGCTAGTTTTAAAAGTGTATCATTTGCTCCTAAAACAAAACAAAACAAAAAGACTAACACAGTCTTGATAAATATTTTGTCCCAAGTTTTGATGTCATGAAATTATCCTATATGAAAATTCCATATATTTCCTATTTAGAAAAATGCCAGAAGGTACACTAAACATTATATCATCTTGACATTATTTGTAATTGAAGAAAAAAAAAAACAGACACACCTCAAATACAGATAAAGTGTATTTGAGCTTTTTATTATAGCTGAGAAATTGCTTACTACATCTCACCTTCTCTCAGCTACCAACATAAAAGCCAAGGTCGGGGAAGACTGAAAGTACTAGATATTAGTCTGTTTTCACACTGCTATGAAGAACCATCTGACAACTGTGTAATTTTTAAAGAAAATGCTGGGGAGGCCTCAGGAAACTTACAATTGTGGCGGAAGGGAAAGCAGGCACCTTCTTCACAAGGTAGCAGGAGAAAGAAGTGTGTGAGGGAGAAACTGTCAGACCCTTAAAAACCTATCAGATATTGTGAAAACTCATTCACTATCGAGAAAACAGCCTGGGGGACGCTGCCCTCATGGTTTAATCATTTCCCACCAGGTCTCTCCCTCAACATGTGGGTATTATGAGGACTGTAATTTGAGATGAAATTTGGGTGGGGACAGAACCAAACCATAACAACTAAGAAGTGAGCAAAAGTCAGCAGACTTCAAGTCAAAACTTGGAACATCACCAAGTTAGTTGTTATTTTTACAACATAAGAGGCAAGGAGGAAAGCCGGAAAGTACTAGTGCATTAGTCAGTTTTCACACTGCTATAAAGAACTGCCCGAGACTGTGTAATTTGTAAAGAAAAGAGGTTTAACTGAGTCACAGTTCCAAATGGCTGGGGAGGTCTCAGGAAACTTGCAATCATGGCAGAAGGGTCAGGTCAATGTCAGCATTGCATGGGGGTATCTAAAACTCCAGAGAAGGAAACCCACAGTGGCAGGAAAAGCATTTGATAAAATTTAACACCCACTTATGGTCAAGTACTCTCAGCTAAATAGGAATAGAGTAAAACTCCACCAATCTCGAGCACATCTACAAAAACGTATATCTGGTATCCTGCTTTTATTGAAGATGCACAAATACTCTACCCTACAGACTATGTAGAAGACTGAAAGGTAGACTACTGTTCATAACAAAGCATTGCTGAGAGAAATCAAATACAATCTAAGTAAATAGAATTATGTACCCTGTTATGGTTTGGAAGATTCAGTGTTGTTAAGCTGTCAGTTTTTCTTAAATTGACCTAGAGATTTAATGCAGTCCTACCAAAAAGCCATGCAAGTTCTTTTTGTAAGAAATCAAAAATCTGACTCATTTTTAAGTTTTCAATCATTTATAAAGTATACAAGTAAATGAAGAGGATTGAGAATATCCAAATAAATATTTGAAATAAAGAGAATTAGAAAACTTACCTTACCTGATTTTGAGACTTACTATACTGCTACAGAAGTTAAAACAGCGTGGAACTGGTAACAATCCACAAATAGACCAATAGAATAGAATACAGAGTCCAGAAACAGATCCCTACATATATGATGTTTACATACATTTGATTTTTTTTTACATAAGTGCCAAAAGAATCCAACAATGAAGGGAAAGTCTTTTCAACAAATGGATGGAATAAGTGTATATCCAGATAGGAAACAGATACTCCTCAACGCATACTTCTCATGATACACAAAAATGTCACTAGAGAGTAAGCATAGCCCTAAAACTTGAAATTAAAACTGTAGACTTTAAAAATTTTTATCTTGTGACTTTGGGGTAGGCAAAGTTTAGACAAACCAGACAAAACAATAACCATAAAATTAAAACTTGATAAATTAGGCTTTATCAGATTAAATCTGCTCATCATAAGACACTATTAAGAAAATTACTAGGTGAGCCACAGACTGGGAGAAAATATTTACAAAACATATGTCTGACCAAGACTTTTTATCTATTACATATATATGTTTTAATATATAAAGAATATGTGAAACTTATCATTGAAATCCAAACAATCCTATTTTTAAAATGGACAAAAGACTTGAATTGTCATTTCACAAAAGGAGATACACAGATGGCCAATAAGGAGGCTACAAGTGTTTGACATAATTGGTTGTCAGGCAAATGCCTATTAAAACTATAATGTGCTACTAGTATATACCCACTAGAATGGCTCAAAGAAAAAAGACAAACACCACCAAATATTGGCAAGATTGTGATGTAACTAGAGATCTCATACATCATTTTTTGGACTGTACAGTCACACAACCCTTTCAGGAAAATTTCTGAACATGCAATTACCCTATTACCCAGCAAACCAGGAAATTTTACTCCTTTAAGCATTTCCTCTGGAAAAATTACGACATATGACCACACAAAGTCTTGAACAAAAATGGTGGTTCAGAGTGGCTTTATAGAAACTCAGATATTCACCAATAAGGGAATAGTATATTCATACAATAAAATATTATTCATCAATAACAAAGAGCATATTATTAACTCACATAATGTGAATGCATCTCAAAAGCACCATTCTGATTACTAGAAGCCTTACACAAGAGTATAAACTCTGTGATTCCATTTATATAAATTCTAGAAGAGACAAAATTAAATCTATAATCTTTCAAAAATTCAGAAGAGTGGTTACCTCTAGGTGGGATTAACATTGGGAAGCAGCATGCAGGAACTTTCTAGACTAATAAAAAGATGTCTTGATAAGCATTTGGGTTATACAGGTTTGTTGGGTTTCTGTGACTGTTGTAAGAAATTAACTCAAACTTGGTGGCTTAAAATAATATAAATTCATCCTCTAACAGTTGTGTAAGAAGTTTAGACAGAAGTCTAAAATCAGTTCCAATGGGCTGAAACCTGGTGTCCTAGAACAATGCCTCCTTGAGAGGCTCTAGGGGAGAGCAACCCATTTCCTTGCTTCTTCCAGCATCCTGAGCTGCACCTTTTGCTTTTTCAGCTTCAAGCAGCAGGCTGTATACCTAGGTTCCCGCCCTTCCCTCCATCTTTAAGACCGGTAAGGCAGCATGTTTAAATTTTCTCTCTCCATTTTTTTCTCCCTCTTTCTCTTCTTTCTCTCTCTGCCTTCTTACCTCCATCCTTCCTCTTTCTCCTGAGATCATCACATTACTTTCTCTCTTCTCTGTGTATCAAACCTCCCTTTGCCCCTCTCTTATAAGGACATTTGTCACAGCATTTAGGACCCACCCAGATAATTCAGGAAAACTTCTCCATCTCAGGATTACTAATCAATTATATCTGCAAAGTCTTTGGCATCTTAACATTCACAGTTTCCATGGATTAGAACCTACTATCTTTGGGGGCCATTATTCATCCTACCACAAGAGGTACATGTACTTGTCCAAACTCAGCAAATGCATAACTAAGATCTGTGCATTTCACTGAAAATGAATTTTACATCTAAAGAAACCAGCTATATATAATTATTAAACTTTGATTATAATACGTAGATCAAAATACTTAGGGGGAAGTATACGAAGGTGACATAAGCAAGTATAGCAAAATCTTAACGTTAGAATCTAGGTGGTGGGCATGTATGTGGCCATGATAAAATTCTCTTAACTCTGCTGTTTCAGAAAATTTGGATGCACAGTTTGCAAAAATTTTCTCCCATTCTGTAGGTTGTCTGTTTACTGTTTGATAGTTTCTTTTGCTGTGCAAAAGCTTTTTAGTTTAATTAAATCCAGTTTGTCAATGTTTGCTTTTTTCCATTGGTTTTGACATCTTTGTTACAAAATTCTCTCTTGGGCCTATGTCTTGAATGGAATTGCCTAGGTTGTCTTCCAAGGTTTTTACAGTTTTGGGTTTCACATTTAAATTTTTAATCCATCTTGAGTTAAGTTTTGTATATGGTGTAAGGAAGGGGTCCAATTTCAGTCTTCTGCATAGTAGCCATTTATTGAATAAGGAAGTATTTATCCATTTCACATGGACACCTAGAGGGGAACAACACATACTGGGCCCTTTGAGAAGGTGGAGGGAGGCAGGTGGGAGAGGATCAGAAAAAATAATTAATAGGTACTAGGCTTAATACCTGGGTGATGAAACAATATAGACAACAAACCCCCATGACACAGTTTACCCATGCAACAAACCTGCAGTTGTAACCCTGAACTTAAAAAGGGATAAAATTTTAGGTAAGTGCTTTGCCTGAAATTGTCATATGTTGAAAATGTCAAGGCATGTTTATTCCATAATATACAGTTGTTAAAAAGAATGAGTTAAGTAGCATAATGTATGGCCCTATAAATTTTTTGAAAATATCAAGTTGTAGAACAATAGATATAGTATACAAATAGATAGCATATAATATATAGCTGATTTTGTGTGTGTGTGTGTGTGTGTGTAAAAGCCTCATAGGTATCACAAACTATCTTGATAAATGGAGAAATATATACTCTTTTCCCAGGTTCCTAATAAGCAGTCTTCTTCATAAATCTTAATAAATTTAGCTTTTACAAATGGAAGGAATGTACACATCCATAATACCTAATGACACATGCCACATCTTACTGGGCTCTCACTCTATTCTAGGTACTTAGTAACCATGTATTAGCTGAAACACACCTAAAAGAAAGGCACCATCACTCCTCTGGTTGTGCAGATGAGTAAGCTCAACCAATAAAAGCTTGGAAACATTTCACCTGGAGCTTCTATTTATCATTAAAGAAGAATAAATCAATTTTCTACATATTCCTAAGTCTTTTGTGAGTACAAATTATTTGTTCCAGTTCTTAGTTGATCTCTCCTGAAAAAAAAATTATTTCTAAAACTTCAAAGTGAAGAACTATATCCCAATCTGAAATTCAAAATGCTGCCCCAATATACAAGGCCCTGTCTAACTGGGCATTATCCCATGTAGATGAAATATGTTTCTAAACCTTCTTTAATGCCTAATACCTACAAAGTTTAATACCTAGCAAAATCTCATGATGATAAATATTTACTGAGTGTTTACTAGACACTCTGCTTATTTTTCACCGTCTCATTTACATATTACAAAAATATCAGGAGGTAGGACCTCTGTGATACCACTATTATGTCTAGTTTACAGATGAGGAAACCAGTGTTCAGAAAGATGAACCAACTTGCTGAAGTTTTCGCAGCCTGGGCTCATGCTAAAGTCAGCCTAGCATTAAAGCAATACTCTTCACTGTCTCTTAACAACAACAAAATAGTCTACTATAAAAGCTACTAATTAAACTTCCTAAAGATCTTGAATAACTCTCATATATCAGAAATGGATTTTTGGGGTGCTAGAGATGACACTGTTTTCCTAAAAGTCTTTGCTCATCAGTTTTATGCATTTCTGCTGAGGAAATCTAATTCATTTTTTCTTGAGCTGCATTTGCTATCTATAGGAGATATTTAATATTTATACTGTGATGTCCTACATGATTAGTGACTTTCCATATATGTTGATATTTGGACCATGAACCATATATTTTATTGTAATCCATACATTAAAGAACATGAGAAAAACACTGAAACATACAATACTGATAATGATGATGATGGCAATTCTAATATCTGACATTTTATTTCATGTTCCCACCATTTGACAGATTTAAAATAAAATAAAATGACTTTTGCAGCAACTTAGATGGAACTGGAGGCCATTACTGTAAGTGAAGTAACTCAGAAACGAAAAATCAAATCCTGTACATTTCCACATAAATGGGAGCTAAGGATATGCAAAAGCATACATAGTGGTAAAATGGACTTTGGAGACTCAGAAGGGGCAAGATGGAAGGAAGTGAAGGATTAAAAAGTACACATTGGATACAATGTACATCACTCAGGTAATGGTGCACTAAAAATTAGAATTCACCACTATATAATTCAACCATGTAACCAAAAACCACTTGTATCACAATGACTATTGAAATAAAATCAATAAAGTAGTTGACGTAGGAAAAAAAGTGAAATGTAGAACAAACAAAAGTAAGTACCTGTGGAAAATATCTAGGTTTCTTCCTTTTCACTCACTCTTCTTGTAATGTGGCTAATCCTAAATGGAAAGTAATAGTTTTAGTTTCTCCTGTACCATTCTCCTATCTCTTAGAGAGACAAAAGCAAATGTGAATTAGTTTATTTTAATTACAGTTTAATACTAACAACACCTGTTAGCTCCAAACCAAGAAATTTTTTTCTCCTGATTCTCATCTGTCGATTTGAAATTCCTTTGGCAGTTTGTTTCTATAACAATTTCACTACCTGAAAAATATCTCAGTCTCAAAGTAAAAGTGATTTGATCGCATTATGCAGATTTGTTTTCTCTCAGGTTTTAATATCAAGTTAGCATGTAAGGGTTTTCCCTACAATGAGAATTAAACATGCTGACTATGTATAACTTATGTTCTTTTAATAGTTAATATAATTTAATCCAAAGCTATTACTAGCCTAATTGGATTTACTTGTGCCTTGGCTTAAGGTCTAGAATATAATAAACTTAAAGGTCTGAACACGGTGAGGTTAATTATGCTTAAAACCTGAAAAGCAGCAAGTTTTAGGTTCATTACATACATGCGTGGGTGCGCACACACACACATGCCAACAGAAAAAATGAGCCAAAAAAATTCTTCCAACAAGAAGTGAAATCACACCTTCCTTCTCAGGTCTGCGTGCTGCCATCGCTCAGGTTGTAACATAGCACTTGCTCCTTTCCCTACTCTTGGCAGCGTTTTCTGCCAAATTATTTGTCCTCAAGGGCTATTCAGCTCACCATTCTGTGTTCAAAATGGTTCACCAGTGCCTATGAAATTAAATACAAACACCTCACATTGGTTTACAAGGATTCTCTAATTTGAACCCAATGTATCTATACAGTATCACTGCCCTCCACTTCACTGCATGATCTTTAGCTTAATTAATGTAGGTTAAGTATTGTGCTCTCAACACTCAAGAAACTTTCCACCTGTTAAGACCCACCCCTTTTCACACTGTTCCAGTTGCCTTTGGTACCCTCTTGATTCTCCTGCTCAGCACTGTTCTTTAGTCTTGGGGGACAAGGACAGGTACCTATGGGAGGGTAAGGCAGTCAAGAGCAGGACGCAGTCACAGCCCGGCATCGTTGGACCTAAGTGCAATGCCACTGGCTTGCTTTCTGAGGACATTTTATTAGGCTTGCAGGAATATTTTCCAAAAGTGAAGGTTTAATGGATTCAGGTGTTCACCATAAAATAAAGAACTATCTTACTGGACACAAGTTAGTGTCAAGGAACCTCAGAGGTGGTCAGCTTTGCTTGAGTCCAAACCATCACCAATCTTTAGCCTGTACATCAATCAGTCTTTCATCCAATCCATTGCTGTGGCCAAATGACTGGGCTGACAGGGCAGAGTCCAACAGGTATGTGTGCAGTCATAGGCCAGATTAAGCCAGCAAAAAAACACCTATAGCAAAGCAAGCAGTGAAGACTTATGGACTCCTTTCTGTAGAGTCCCCTTTTAGTGACCAAATCTCACAGGCAGATACTTCCTTATTTGTTAAGAAATAGAAATGGAGCAGAGTATGGACTCAGCAATAAAAAAGAAGGAACCACGGACACACACAACACTGATGAATCTCAGAAACATTATGCTGAGTGAAAGAAGCCACATAAAATTGAGTACATATTGTATAAATCTATGTGCGAGATGACTTTGAACAGGCAAAACTAATCTACTGTGAAAGAAATCAGGACAGCAGTTGCCTCACTGGGGATGCAGGGCTTGTCTTGGCAGAATCCCATCAGAAGGGAAAAAGATCTGTGGTGATGTCAATGATTTACATCTTGATATGGTATGAGCGTCAAAGGTATGTGCATTTGCCAAACTATACTTCAAATGTGTGCATTTCACAGTGAGGACATTATTCTTCTATATTTAAAATGAAATTTGGAAAGTCAATACAAGTTCTTATGTTGTTTTCTCCCATATTTAAATGAATTCGCTCATATTCATTGGACTTTGAGGTGAGGAGCTATGTAATGGGTGGTCTCTGAAGTCAGAATTTCTGGGTCCAAATCCCAGTTCTACCAATTTCTGGCTTTATGACTTTCAAGTTCCCTAAGCACTCTGAAGTTTAAGGCAGTTTTATCCAAAGAACAATTATTATCATCATCATCACAACCTCACCGAATCACTGTAAAGATTAAACAAAAGAAATAATACATATAAAATCTTCTATCTCAAGGACTAAGTATTCATTTATTAGCTACAAGTGTCAATATCAGATTTAAACACCTTAAAAGGTAAGGCTGTGCTCCCTTAGTCTTTTTGTCTCACCGCACATTTCTGTGATCTGTGCTTCTCAAACACTGGGATGTATGTACCAGGGGTGTGAACAGTGGTTATGGGGGTTTTCAAAACTATATATAAATGACAACATAATATTTAATGGGGGGGAGTTAAACACCTTAGATATTATAAACGCGTGACGTATTTGCGGAATAGAATGAAATTCCTAGGTATGCTGAAGATAAAACAAGAGGATTCAAAGTGGTTTCAGACATTCCCCTAGTGGCTTTCTGTTATACCCAGAACTGTTTTCTCTATTCTCCACTGATTTCAAGGTAAATTCAGTGGAGAAGTATAAGAAGTAACATGATACTGCTGAATTCAATCAAAATATATTATAGGTCATTTGGGATCCATATTTGGAATAAGTATCTGCTAGTTCATATTAATTTGTTGGCTTGACTATATTAATCTACTTAGTCTATTCATTCCTTAAATTTCAAGCAAGTAGCAATTCAATTATCCCACAGAGGAACAACGTTGTGCACTTTGTGTATTTTTAAAAAATTAATTTAAAAAAGAAGTGTCCACAACAAGTAGTGAATGGAACCAATATGTCATTGCCTGGCTTCTTTTACAAAGTGGCTGTCTATTAATGTCTGATCATATGACAGATGTGATCTACTATCAATGTTGTCCAAATGGCAAGTTCCATCAGTGAAGACTTTCAAGGAACAGAATGCTGAGGACCAATAGGTTCTTAGTGCTCTCAAAATTCATCTTGATTTAAGTTGTGATCAGGTGTTGCGGATACTGTACACATGAATGCTATGCACTAGTCTGTAAAAGAATTCGTAAAATACTAAAAACAAATAACTATAGGTACAATGAAATTATTTTAATCAGCATTCTTCTTAGGGAGTGAGATAAAAACCGGGGCCCTTTTGGAAATTCTATTTTACAGAGATGGAAACTGCCAAGATATGAAGTCTTGAGAAATAAACAGCCTTTGGGTTAGCGTAGCGTATGTGCTCCCTGAATCCCAATACAAGAGTTCAGAATGGGCATCTGCTTACGCATCCTGAATTGCTGTGTGTGCACTCCTGTAACATACAGACACTCACTCACGCCTGGGCTGAACATCATTCAGCACCATCTGCTTCACAGTCATTGGGTTTCCAAGTCATGCATGTAGATCCTTTAAAGCGTAATTATTGATTTCCACACCCAGCCTTCCCTTCATCCGCAGCATTTCTTCCATCGTTGGCACAATCATTCTGCAAGTATTCACTGACCTTCCACTATCCATAGCATAGCTTAGAAATTACAAGCACAGACTGCAGAATCAGACTGTCTAGATTTGATCCTCTACCATTTCCTAGCTTTGTGACCTCGGTCAATTCCCTTAACCCCTCTGCACCTGTTTCCTCTTCTATAAAATGGGTTTGATAATAATTCTCAACACATGGAATGTTGTGAGGATTCAATGAGTTAACACACACAAAGCACTTAGAGTTATGACTACCACATAGCAAACACTCAATAACTATTGCTGCTGCTATTGTTGTCAGTATGGCCAGGGACTGACATTGATGATATGAAACTCAGCAAGACTGGCTTTGCCTTACTCCTAGAGGGGCTTGTGGTCTAGCATGGAGAACAAAGCATCTAAAAAATTAAGGTAAAGTGAATTAAAGGTTATGTCATGAAAAAATAAAATAGAAGTACAGAGGAAGAACACCTAATACATCAGTCAACACTCTTTATGTACTGGCTCTTCCCTCAGTCTATGCAGGGCATTTGTGGGAAAACTAAGACAAGACTTGTCTTTGTGGTTTAGTTGCTGTAGGAGTAATCCATGAAGCACATAGAAAAAAGAGCTGCATGTCATGGAGAGATGGCTGAGAACTTCAGCTACAACTGTGATTCTCCATGTGAGTACTTTTCCCAGGGGACATTTGCCAATGTCCAGAGACATTTTTTATTGTCACAATGTGGGGGTTGGGGAGTTGGCATCTAGCAGAGAGAGGCCAGGGAAGATGCTAAGTCTCCTACAAAGCACAGGACAGCCCCACAACAAAGAATTGCTCAGTTGATGTCAGTAGTGCCAAAAATGAGAAACTCTGGTCTACAAGAAGAGATTGAATCTTGATGAGTTTACAGGACAGAATGTAGGCCTGCTTTTGTGTCTACTTTTCTAAATACAAATTATATACATCGACAACACCATCATTCAGACTGAAATCGCATTCATTTCAATATGCCACCCTGGCACAAAGCTGTGGTAAAGATTTACAGCTGTTTTCTACCTCTAACTATTGAAAACTATGAACAAATATTTTTTACAAAAGTGATCACATTGTCTTACACTAGTTTGCATAACCTACTGCAAATCACCCCTGGCCCTCCTGGACTATGCCATTGTTCCTTTCACATACTTTGTGTTTCAAGTAGACAAAAGCATATGGAGAAATACGCCAGAAGTTGAAGTGACACCCTGTTAAGTAGCTGCTAGATTTGAACTTTCTCCCTAGGATTCTACAATAAATGCTTAAATATTTTATTATATTGTAACATAGAGCCCTAAATTACACAAAAAAATAATTTCAAGTACTGTACTTAACTTTAATCTGATTATTTTTAAAGTACCTTCCAATTGCTTAAATTAAACAGATATTTTATCAACTAGGGGTCCTATTAATTATGCTGTTTCTCTTATTAAAAATTACTGTAGCATCTGTTCCAATTTCTGTAAAACAATGAACAAGTTTTTTCACGTTTTTGAGAATGAACTGCTCAATGAAAGAAAAACACATAACATACCCTGTTAAAATAAGCATTTATCTTGGAAAGGCAAATTTATGGTTTCTGTAAAGCTAGATTTAAGTACATCAAGCCTTTTAAACTCAATGACTGACTTACGATCTGTGTAAAACACCACCCATCAAAGTGGTAGAGCTCATTTAATTATTTACAAGTCTTTTTGTAGTAACTGATTTGGGGACTTATGTTTCCTTTTTTATTTTGTGGAAAAGTGTCAATGTTAAGCACTGGGGCCAATATTCATTAAATTGTGAATACAACTTTAAATGGATACAATCTTTCTTTGTCAATTATAGCTCAGTAAAGCTGGGAAAGAAAGATAAAGTCAAATGAAAAAAAGCCTAATGTAAGCTATGGACCTTGGATAACAATGAGTTGTCAAAGTAGATTCACCCACTGTGACACATGTACCACTCTCGTGCGGGTGTTGCTAGTGGGAAGGCTGTGCATCTGTGGGAAAATAGGGGCAGGGGGTGTATGGGAACCTTTGATACTTTTTTTTTTTGAGACAGAGTCTCACTTTGTTGCCCAGGTTGGAGTACAACGGCAGGATCTCGGCTCACTGCCAACTCTGCCTCCCAGGCTCAAGCCAGTCTCCTGCCTCAGCCTCCCAAGTAGCTGGGATTACAGGAACATGCCACCACGCTCGGCTAATTTTTTATATTTTTAGTAGAGACTGGGTTTTGCCATGTTGGCCAGGCTGGTCTTGAACTCCTAATCTCAGGTGATCCACCCCCCTCAGCCTCCCAAAGTGCTGGGATTACAGGCGTGAGACACCTGTCACTCACAGATAGGCAGCAGGGATAAACCGAAGTCTAGGAGCAGTATTCTACCATGTTCACAGGGGAAGGGATTAAACAAGGGCCTCACTGAGGGCCATTGTACAATGCCCAGTCCCTTTTGTACGTTCTACTCAATTTTGTTGTAAACCTAAAACTGCCCTAAAATATAAACCTAAAATATCTGCTGTGAGTACAGCAGATCAGTAAACTCTGAATATTAGTGATGAGAAGGACTTAAGAATAATTTAGTTTAGTATATCATCGTATAAGCAGGAAAATCAAGGCCCAGAGATGGGCTTTGCCTTTCACCCAGCAATATGGTGAGTTCATAGCAAAGCTACAAACATCTGAGCTAGGAAACTGTACCATGGCCCTCAGTGAGGCCCTTGTTTAATCCCTTCCCCTGTGAACATGGTAGAATACTACAAATGTTCTTAGGTCTAGTCTATTGAGATAGAACGCTCACACAAGTCAAGCAAAGCAGACCTGTCACTCACAGATAGGCAGCAGGGATAAACCAAAGTCTAGGAGCCATGACGAAGCTATCCTCTAAGGCGCAGGAAAGCTGCTTCTGGCAGATGGAGTCTCACCTGCGCATGCTCCACCTCACACTACAGCTGAGAAACCTGAGGGCTGCTCTGGGTTTATATACCCTGGGCTGCACTTGGCTCGCTGAGCCCACGTGCTGCAGAATGCTCTGGTCTAAGAAGAGTGCAGACACAGCTGGGGTTGTTTCGTACCCTTCCTCCTCATCTCAGGGTGCTAGATGCTCAGTACATTCTAGAGTTATTCTGAGAACTACAAACAGGAGGTGGGAAAGCTAGGTCAGTCAAGGTCATCGAGGAATCTGTCCTCCTCCAAGTAAAACTCCCTTGATTAGACTACAATATAGGAAAAGGTCGAGGGCAATATTTGTACACATAATTAAAAATCCTAATCAGTTAACTTTAAGCTAATTAAAAGGAAGACTATGCTGCGTGAGCCTGCCCTAATCAGGAAAGCCAATTCAAAGAGGGTGTAGAGGTCAGAGACTCAGAGGAGTAGAGACACCCTCTTGTTGGCCTTAAAGAGGAAAACTGCCCTGTTTGGGGAGTTCCACATGACAGGTAACAATGGGTGGCCTCTGGGAGCTGTGGAATTCAGTCTTATAATAACAAGAGCCTAAATTGTTCACCAGTGAGCTTGGAAGAGGATCCCAAGCCTCAGCTGGGCGTGCAGCGATGGCTAGCACCTGATTTCAATCTGGTGAGGTCCCGAGCATGAAAATCAGCTCAGGTGTACTCAGAATCCTGATCCATGGAGACTGAGATAAATGAGTGTTGTTTTAACTCACTAAATTTGTGGTAAATCATATAACACAGAAAATTAACACAATAACCTTGTTCTGTGATTTTCCACATTTATAACTGCCTCCCTCCCATCTCTGGGCCAGACCATTCTTAGATCCTTTGAGATGAAATGGACAGTTCAGGACACAAATTAACAGGGGCCAAGCCAAGTAGTTTCACGTACCCTTCATTCCACCTATCCAATGTCCCACTAGAATGCCCAGGTAGCTTATGCCCGACTTCCAGCCTCAGCTGAGGATTTAGGTAGGAATTCTGATAGAAGGAACTTTAGGTAGGAACTTTGCTATTTTAGCCTATGAATACAATTAGTACAATTCATTAAAACAATGAAATAAATGTAAATCCATACATTTCTACTGATTCTAAAAATAAAATCAAATGAAAAAACCCTCATTGGAGAAACTTAGGAAACTTACTATTTTTAAAAATGTAAAGTAAAGGGAAAGACAAGCGTATTTATCTTCCCTCTTCTATGTGGACTCAAACTCAGGGTAACCAAAGAGCTGATGAAGAAACTTCTCTTTACAAAACATTCCACTTCTTGGAATAAATGAAGACGAAATAATATAATTCAAACATCACTATTTAAAACTCCAGTAAATTAGTAGAAGTTAGGCCATGATTATCAATGGCTGCTTATATCACTAAAAGTGAAAAAACCAGACAACTAACTGTATGCTTCCTCATGGTCAGAACACCACCTATGAGATCAACTTGCCAAAAAATTGAATCTGCAATGTAAAAAGCCTCTGGAGATCTAATTTGCAGGAAACACCAAAGGCAGAGAAACATGTTAAAGCCACCATGGAAATGTACTCATCAAAACTCAGACAGTGGGATATGCCAGAGCATAAACAACATGGATTCTTTACAAATGAATTGCAAGGAATAAAAATAGAGATGGTGGAAGAATGTACATATTCAAACACATCTAAGAAATACATCAATAACTGCAACTTATGAATCTTATTTGAACCCTGATTTGAAGAAAGTGTACGTACATTCACACACTCACACACTACAACTGGGAAAATTTGAACACTGGATATTTGATGATATAATTAAAAATTACCAGAGCTTTTAAAAGATATTTCCACTTATTTTTTGAAACTAGAGTTCTTGACTTTTAGAGATATGCATAGTGATGTAATAAGATATTTGAGATTTACTTCAAATAAATGTGACAAGATGCAGGGGTATGTGGGTTGGATCACAGGTGAAACAAAATTGGCCATGAGTTGAACAGTGTTAGTTGGTAGACTGGTGGAGTCTTTAATATTTTGCCATTTTTAAAATATTCTTGAAATTCTCTATAGTAGAAAGTTTTTTATATACAAAAAGCAAAAACAACCATGTCACCCTCTCTTTAAAATATTTCAGTGGCTTTTTATTGCCCTTAGAATCAAAGACCAAAATCCTGTAAGGTTCTGAATAATCCAGCCTTTGCTTACTACCCTAGCCTTGATAGATCTCATCTTCCTTCTCTCTGAGTTTCATCTACAAAGGCCCTTCATTCTTCCAGTGTTTCATGTACAAATGGCCTTCATTCTTTTAGGCCATTTCTTTTGCCAGAAATCCTCCCCTCCACCTACTTTTTCTTACTGAGTCAAACAATCCTATTAAACAATCTCATAGCACTATATTCATCACCATTAGGGTATTTTTATAGATAGCAATTACATATAGATTTAGTTAAGGATTTTATTAATGTATGATTCCCAGCAGAGACCTGGGATGATTTGGTTCCAGTCCTTTGCTCCTAAAAGGTGAACAAAATACTTAAGTGTCAAGAAATAGAATAAATAAAATTACTCAAGCACATGTGACCAATTTTTGCTAAGTAATTTATGTGTAAAGTGATGTTAAAGATACACACAAATAAGAAAACAGTTTGAGAAAATGGTATTGCTCATAAAGTATCTTTTTCTTTTCTTTTTTTTAAATCACCTTGTTCAGATTTATTTTTTAAAAAACAAACTACATTAGGATTGTTTGAAACATCCATGAGAGTCCATAGGCACTTGCCCTCTCCTACCAAAAGAAATGCAAATTTTATTTTCTTTTATTTTTATTTTTTATTATTTTTTATTGCATTTCTGGTTTTGGGGTACATGTGAAGAACATGCAAGATTGTTGCATAGGTACACACATGGCAGTGTGGTTTGCTGCCTTCCTCCCCATCACCTATATCTGACATTTCTCCGCATGTCATCTCTTCCCAACTCCCCACCCCTCACTGTCCCTCCCCTATTCATGGGTGTTTGAGAAAGTTCAGAGAAGGATGCATAGACTACAAAGAGTTATGCCACACCGGATCCCTCACACCAGGCTCCTCACTTGCTCCAAGACAAGAAAGAAACAAAGTCAAACGCTTTGTTGTAACACAAGTTATGCAGCAGGAAGTCTATGACAGCCAACGGGATTCTCAACAGCCCGTGCCTGAATGTGATGTCCTCATCAGACAGAATAGAACACAAGCCTGCAAACCACCAATGGTTAGATAGTCATTAATGGACAGTTGGATTTCACTTATTTTTCTTGTTCTTCTTCCTTGGAAGGAAACTGAAGTGGGCTCGGGTGAGAAAAGAAAAAACATATTAATTCTCTTATTGGAAAGTATTTCCTTAATCAAAACTGAAATTTAAACCTTTGCCATTTCTTTTCTTTTCATTACTTCTTGTGTGCAATATATCCTCTAAATTCAGATAATATTCCTATGAGTCTACACCTCTTATAGTATTCTATCATCTATAACTAAAAAATATGGGTTTCTCTCTGTGCATCAGGTATATTTTGATCACCCTCTATGAGTAAGGTTATATAAAGATGAACAAAACAACTCTGGGTCTTCCCCTTAAGGGAGTCACATATAAATTAATTTGGAAAATAAGCCCCTTATTCTTTGATGAATAAGGTAAAGATAACTCTGAAACACGTGTACTCAATTTTTGCTAGATGCCACAAAGCTGTAATAAATTCCAGATGACTTGGTTTCTATGTTTGAAAACAGGCATAAAAGTGCTATGCAAATTTTAAGAGGAAAAGAGTATCTCCATCCAAAGGAATATATATATATATAATTCTATTATAAAGATACATGCATGTATAGCTTTATTGCAGCACTATTCAAAATAGCAAAGACATAGATTCAACCTGAATGCCCATCATTGATAGACTGGATTTTTTTAAATGTGGTACATATACACCATGGAATACTATTCAGCCATAAAAAGGAAAGAGATCATGTGAGCTGGAAGCCATTATTATTGACAAACTAACACAGGAACACAAAACCAGATACCATATGTTCTCACTTATAAGTGGGAGTTGAATGATGAGAACACATGGATACATTGTGGGGAACAACACACACTGGGGCCTGTCGGGGTGGGGTGGGGTGGGGGTAGGGGAGCATCAGGAAGAATAGCTTATGCATGCTGGGCTTCATACATAGGTGATGTGTTGACGGGTGCAGTAAACCACCATGGCACATGCTTACCTAGGTAACAAACCTGCACATCTTGCACATGTACCCCTGAACTTAAAATAAAAGTTGAAGAAAAAGAAATCTCCAACACATTTCTATACATATTCCCATAGAGGGTAGCTAATTTAGGGATTGGTTGTGGCTGGTGGGAGGATCATATAAACAGAAAGGTATTCGATGCCATGCATTTCTGAGAAATTAATAATAGAGCAACAGGGATAATTGTTCTGATAAAAAGGTCAAAATGTTATCATTCAACAAGCAGCTATGTCTTCTAAGCTCTCATAACATCTATTCCTACTATTTTATACAATAAAATCTACAACTTTTAGGCTTCTGAAAATTGAACATGTCTTATGGTCCATATTATCTAAGAGAGCACTCTATTTTAAATCATTAGGAGCCTGTAATATAAATCCATCAAACTGGTCATCTTCTTAAATAAAATAGCAATATTTAGCAAAGGCAATGGATAGTATAATACCGTAAAAATTCCCTTTCACTGCTAGTGTTAGTGAAATTGGCAGCACTTTCTGAAAAATGTGTTGATGTGCATCAAATGCCTTAAGATAATCTCAAATCTTTAACCAATTACTTCATACATAGGAGTCAATTCTTATTAAACTGTGGGAGACAAAAAACAAAAGCACACATATACACAAAGATATTCAACCAAACTGCCAAAGAACAGAGTACTGCTTAAATAATTTGATATATCCATGTAATGTTATATTATACAACCATTGGGAGAAAAATATTTTCAAAGAAAATTTAGTGGCATGGGGAAATAATTCTAATATAATCCTGAAAAAAATAAAAGCAGATCAAAATACCATGTAATCTCAATAACATATACATACAGAAAGAATTTAAAATGTACTTGTTATAAATATCTATAGAAAGTATATCTAGAAAGTAATAGCAGTATATCTGAATGGTGCAGATACTTTTTTCTTTTGTGTGGTTCTTTTTTTTTTTTTTCAAGATTTTCTATAATGAGCTTTGATTACTTTTTATAATCAGAGAGCCAAAAATAAAAATTATCGAAGGAACAGTGGAAAATACTACATGGAATATATAACTCTCTATTAATGAGAAAACTAACATAATAATAACATTGTAATAATGAGAAAACTGACTTAAAATAGAATACGTCATTTTTAACCATTGTAGATAATTGGAATTCTTTCTATATGCATTTGTTTAGCTGCCACCTGCTTACCAAAGAGATTTCAGGCACTTAATTGGAAATCCACTAAAGTTGGCCTTTATTTCTAGACATTATCACTTAATTTTAACTAAACTCTTAAGTGAAAAAATTCTCAAGCACTCAAATTGCCTACAGCGTATCTATCTGTACCTAGATTTCTATGCTAGAAAAAAATAGGTCACTAATTTTATTAACAAATAATAAAAAAGAGTATTAACCGAATTCAAAACCTGTCAACTATTCAAAACCAATTAATCGGTATTCTTCCATGCACTTATCCTCGTTATTCAACAAACATTGGTGGAGAACCATGTGCCAGGCAGCGTGCTGAGACCCTGGGAACACCATGACCCAGATCGCGAGGAACTGTGTGCTAATACTACTGGGCAAGATCCTACGAGGTACACGGAAGGTGAAGAAACTGCACCTGCCCTCGCCTGCTAACAGCTGTTTTATGAGATCATAATGTATTAAGCAAAGCGGGTATTCACAGCGATCGAATTCTTGAAGAAAAATTAATGGAATATTTTTCAGAATTTGAATGAGGAACAAGAAGAAACTCTCAGTCAAGTGGAACACATTGCCGTATTACCAGGATGCCACTGATTTCCAACAGTCAAATTATAAACTCCTCATTATTAAAATAATTTACCAAAAATAATACCCAATAGAAATGGCCAAATGTCACATTTACAACTAAGAACTGGGATTGATATAAAAATTCATGCCCTGGTGAATTAGTAAGCACTACAGCAAGTGAATCAAAAGTTATATATATAAGTTTAATATATATTACATATAATAATTGTACATAATTATTGCCTGTCATATAATTACGTTTTATATATACTATCATATACTAATATACTATCATATAATATACTATCATATATTAACATAATATGTTAATATGTGGTATATAATATATTACTATAATATACAATTATATTCTATTAATATATTTATATATTATATTAACATAATATACACTAATCATAATTATATAATATATATTTTATTATATAATATAAAATGCCTATAATTATATTATATATAATATAAATTATATGTATAGTATTCTTCCTAGTACTTATCCTCATTTTCTTAAAAAATGAAAAATATAGGGAGAGGATCCAAGATGGCCGCATAGGAGCAGCTCAGGACTGCAGCTCCCAGTGAGGGTGCAGAGGGTGAGTGGACGCCGCATTTCCAGACGGATTTTTATTACCCCCAGACCAGGAGATCCCCAGGCAGAGCAGCCCCACGGGTCGCCAGCGCGGCTGTTTCGGCTGGCGCGGCTGTTTGGCCGGCTCGGCTGTTTGGGCTGGCGCGGCTGCTTTGCCGGCGCCCCGGCGCGGCGGTTCTCCGCACAAAACCCACTGGTCTGTGTGCCCTTTGAACTGGCGAGTGGAGCTACGGGAAGGCGGATTAAAAAGGGGACTGAATCAGGGAGCCAGCCCAGGAGATTCCCAGGCAAAAAAGCGCTACGAATCTCAGCGCCGCTGTTTCAGCCTGCGCAGTGTATCCCCGCAGGGGAAATCACACAGATCCCAGCGCCTTTTCAACAGGCGACTGGAACACCTGGGAGTCGCCCATTCAACTAAAAAAAGGCTCTGAGACAGCGAGCCAGGTGATCAGGCTCGGCTGAAACAGCAATTGGAAGCGCTCTTGGTTAAGAGTTTCGCAGCGGGCACAGCTGAACCCGGGACGGTCCAGTTCTGTGGGGGAGGGGCGTCCGCCATTACGGGCACT
>PVKP010030015.1:0-28362 GCA_004027715.1 Plecturocebus donacophilus
CCACGTGTGTACCTATGCAATAATATTGTATGTTCTTCACATGTACCCCAAAACCTAAAATGCAATTAAAAAATAAATAAATAAATAAATAAATAAGCATGACAGGTCTTGTTCCTTTTAAGAGCGTATAGTTTTGTAAAGGAGAAAGATAAAACAAGGAAAAAAAGAAAGGTACTGTACCAAGTGATACAGAGCATGGTAGAGGGAGTACTTTTCCATCAGTGGGCAGAGATGTTAGTCAAATCTTTTTAGAAATCTGATTTTAAAACACACTAAATGATGACAATTATTTAAAAATTTAATTGCAGTGGTATAAAGCAAAAAGTGTAAGTTCCTTCCTCACTCCTTCCCTATGCCCTTCCTGTCTCTCAGAGACGCCCTCAGTGAGTAGTTTAGTGAGTACCTCCATATTTTTTTTCCTAAGTACATGAAATACATACATGGAAACATTTCCATTCACAACACACACAGATTTATATACACATACACATACATTTATATGCTTATATAAATGTGTAAAATCTATGTATTACAGACCCCTATTCACATAATACACAAACACACTCATTTATATAAAATACATATGTGTGGGATCATACTATATAGTTTTTGCAACTCCTTCTTTCACATTTAATTCTTTGTTATAAATTATAACATGTACAGAGAAAAGTGCAGAAATACATTCGTTAAACTTAGAAAATAATTATCCTGTACAGCTACCACCAGGTCTATAACTAGAAATTTCTGAGCACCCCAGAAACTCCCTGACCTCACCACCTCCAAATCATTATGCTGAATTCTATGTTAAGCACAAAAAGTTTCAGTTCTCTAATTCTCTTTGAATTCTCACTTGCCTTCAGATTTTAGCCTTCAATTCCTCCTCTTTTCAACACTTTGCTGCTTTGAGGATGTTTTCTTATAAATACTCAACAGTTTCAATTATGTTTCAGCAAGAAGATTGTTTAAATAAACTAACTGCCATATTTCCAGGAATAGAAATCTGTGTTGCTTCTCAATTCCTGCCTTGTGTTAACATTATATGTAAAAATGTGGATTCTTATGTACTAAGTCATAATTCCTTAGGGATTACAAGGCAGGCATCTTTCATTTCCCACAGCACAAATAGTGAAATATGCAATAAATGCACCAAGAATAAAGAATAATGGAATGGCAAAGAGAATGAGTATGTAACTACTCCTGCTCTTGAGGACTCTCCATTTTCTTTTCCAAAGGAAGATGAGATGTGTACGAATAAAACAATTTGACATGAAACAATTTGAGGAAATAAAGAGAGATATTTAAACACAATTATTTGTATTCACTGACATGGAAAGATTTCCGATATACTTTGAAGGGAAAACAAATGGCGTAGAATGGTTTATGTGTATAAAATATAATTTTATATAATCTATATATACATCTATATGTAACCTCTCATGTGTACACAGGTGCAGATGTATGCATGGCTATGCATATTCTTGCTTATGCACAGAAAAATGACACACACTTTTACAAACTAGGATTGGGGTCAGAGGAGTTATCTTTTCACTTTCAAATATCCCATATAATATTTTTGCCACAAGCATATATGACTTTTGTAGTTAGGAAGAAAACATATTAAGAAATACGTGCTCAAGGGCAAATAGATATGATAAAGGAAATCAAGAAGAAAAAATGCAGGAAGATACAAATACTTGGGAAAAGCTTTTAGGGTTTTGTTTTTGTTTTTTAATTGAGACGGAGTCTCGCTCTGTTACCTAGGCTGGAGTGCAGTGGTGCAATCTCGGCTTACTGCAACCTCCACCTCCCGGGTTGAAGTAATTCTCCTGCCTCAGCCTCTCGAGTAGCTGGGATTACAGGCGCATGCCACCACACCTGGCTAGTTTTCGTATTTTTAGTAGAGATGGGGTTTCACCATGTTGGCCAGGCTACACTGGAACTCCTGGCCTCAAGTTATCCATCTGCCTCAGCCTCCCTAAGTGCTGGAATGCTTGAGCTACTGCACCTGGCCAGGGAAAAGCTTTTTGGAAAAGGCAGGACTTGAAATGGGCTCTGTAGGACTGGCAGAGTTTAAATTAGAGGACAGAGGTGGCAGGGGATTGGAGGGGGATTAGTTGTGTTTTCAGTAGACCTTAGGGAAGAAATAAAAATGGTATCTGAAGAGGGCCATAAGGAAGCTGGCTAAAGCTAGCTCCAAGTTTATATTGAGAGAGATGATTGAAAGGGCATAATAGAGCCACAGCAGAAAACGTGGAACATCGTCAATATTAAGAGTTTACAACTCATTTGATGGGAAACAAAAGTCATTACAGACAAGATGTATATGAGATAATATAAGCCTTATGGGGTAGTTTGTACAGAATGAGACAAAATGTGAAAATCCCTGGTATATAATTTGCCAGTAATTATAGGTTTTGTTAAGTTATTATATTAAAAGTTACACTTTAGGGAGATTACCTTGACATTCTTGGATGGAATGTGTTATAGAGGAAAAAAGACTCAAAGCGAGAAGCTCCCTTGGCAGCGTAATACATCTGAAAAAATCTGCCTAGTTTTCACAATCTGAAAAATACAGATAACTGTCTTAACTCACAGGATCCTTGTAAGGATTAAATGTACATAAAATGGTCTTCTCTAAAATTCTATAAAGACTTGCCAAGAAACCAGAATAATATATATTAGATAGAAAATCAGATACAATTATTTTTTTCATTTTTTTTGATACAATTTTTAATCAATCACCAATCTATACTGTGATTTTGTTTAATGCCTTCATCCTCTAACAGGGTCTCTAAAAATTGTTTTTGATCCAGGGCAGTTGTACCTACTCTGTAGAGTTGAGTGAAGAGTTAGCAAACCCTGATCTGTCTACCTGTGCTAGTATCTCATGCTGCTGCCCTCTACTGACTAAGAAAGACAGACAAGATCTGGAAGATGATTTTTCTTTGCCATTTCCTCCATTAGGAATGTTTCCATTTTTAGGTATTTGTTTTGCAAATCTATTTTTCCCAATTAGTGAACTTGACCTAGACTGGTAATTTCTTTGCACCTTTTAGCCATTAAGCAATAAAAAAGAAAGGTGTTTTTCCTCATCAGCATACAGTCAGCTTATTATAATACTACCATTCATTGGGTGTTCAATAAAAATTCATTGGAGATACTGATATTGAAACTGAACAGAAAAGAAACAAAAGAAAGCTAATTGGATTTCATGAGATACAGAGGAACTGCAGCTTCTCTCATTCCCACTTCCCCAAGGGATGTTCATACTTTGAACATCAATAGTTAATGATTTTGGTGGCTGAAGGTTTTTAAAAAACCATATTCTTAATTGAAATCAAATGAAACTGAACCAAACCCAAAACACCAATCAGCACTTGTGTCTTTAATCATATAATTGTAGGGCCTTGTTAAATTGAAAGGATTCTGGGTGAGGCTTTATAGGTATTAGCTCAGTAACAGAGGGTTGGCCAGAAGGAAATAAGAATTGTACTTTGAAAAAGTTACTGAAAAGCATGAGCCATTTGTAAAGACATTCTAATATTTGGATGATTCTCTTTGTCTGAAAGACACATTTAGGCTTGATAACACTGAATGTTCCAAAGAAATCTAAATACATCAATGAACTACATACAATCTGCAAGGTTTTCAAAAAGATCTTTGTGTTATATGCTACATAAAAGATCTATTTTAAGAATATTCTTTAATATTTTCAAAATTAAAACTAAAATTGTTTTAGTGTTTCACTTGATTCTCAACTAAATATTTATAGATTTTGAAAATTAGATTTTTAAAATATATTGTATAAATAATACTTCTCTGAGACTACAAGATTTATTCTCAGTTAACAGTCCTAAATATTTCTTCTCTCAAAAATTATATAAAATAAAGGTAAAATAAAATTTAACATTGAACACTTTTATCAAATAAGTCATCACTTAGCATCTATCATATAATAAAACACTAAAACAATCAACGAAAGATACGTAGCTAAAAATAATATAAAACAGACTCTTGGCTTTTTAATCCATAATTATCCTTACACACAAAGTAGAACTGGGGAAACCAGACTCTATTTTGAAGATAGACTGAATTTCTTCTAGAACATAAGCTTGGTGTCATTGTATTTTCTAAAATTTTTAATACCACTTCCAACTTTGTATGAAGCATCTTCAAAATGTCAATACTTTTTTAGCTATCTTAAACTCACAGGATGACCAAAACCAATCAGATTCTCTTCCACCCTTTCTTCCTGGCAACTCCTTCCCTCATTCTTCTTAAATAATTCCAGTGTCCTCTAAAATGGGTATACACAAGAAAATCCACTGGGGGAAAGGAGGTTAAAATATTAAACATTTTTTACTGGATACATGCTCAAAAATATTTTACTATTAAGGATGTATGATAAAAAAAAGTTGAGACTACGAATCTAATGTAATATAGGCTTCCTTCACTGCTTTTAACTCAGCCATCTATTAAGTGCTTAGATTCTTTCTCCAAGTCTCTTGCATCTCTCTTTTCTTTCCCATTTCCATTACCACTGCAGTAGGTCAGGTTCTCCGTGTCTTGCTCAGACTTCTAGGGTGGTCTTCTAACTTGTCTTGCTTCCTGCAACATTTTTTTCTGACTCATCATCCTTCCTTCTACCACTAGAAGTATCTTCATTAATCATATACTAGCACTGATTAAAAACAAACAGCAACGAATATAAAATAGGCTCAACACCCTAACAGTTTTCAAGGCTTTCTATACCTTACCTCAATCTGGTATAAAGAAAAAAAGCATGGATTTCAGGACTGGTCTGTCTCCTATAAGCTTTGTAACTTGTAATCACTCAGGCATTCTGAGTTTCTACTTCCATCTGTGAGTGGCCATATACACAGTTCACAGGACTGTCACGTGAATTCAATGAGATAAGTTACATATGAGAAGGAGCTTAGCACAGAGGCAGGCACATATGAATTGATCATCTTGCTGTAGGTTCACTGGCTGCAACCACTCTCTGCCTTGCCCCCTTTACACTTGACTACCATATGGCATGTAACACACCCAGCTCTCTGGGACATTCACTTTTCTCAAATATGACATGTGCTCTCAGCCCCCTTTGGCTCTGAATATTCTGTACTCTCAGCTTCAAATGCCCTGTACTGCCTTCCTCAGTGAAATTAAATCGATACTTTAAGGCTCAGCTCAAATGTCAGCTCTTCTAGGAAGTCTTCCCCTGAATCTGCTGGTCAAAATTCCACTTTTCTTCTGTGTTTCCCCAGCACCCTGCTTGCAGCTTTATTTTAATATTTATTTCTTTGTGTTACACTATCACATGTTTACATATATGTTACCAGCACTGAATTGTAAGCTTCTCGAAGGCAGAAAGCATCCTTTTCTTCTTTTTATTCTCACCAATTAACACCTTGCACTGGAAGGAACTGAATAAATATCTGCTGACTGAATAAATAAATGCACCAAAATGCTTTCGAAAGCAGTAAAATTTTACCAAAATAAACACCAATCACTTTCAACTTTTGAAATAATCTTTACCTGAAAAATATACCATAATTTAATTTAATCTTTATAATTCATAAATAAAAGTAACAAGAAATGATCTAAAAATTAGGCAATTTTGATACTTTAGATTGAATACATAGTACAAGATACTATTTTTTAACTATCAAAGTGACTTTAAAAATGGATAATGTCAACTGCTAACCACTGAAAGATAACCAGTGTATGTAACAGTAATAGAGAGCAACGATTCAAAGAGGAATAAACCAATGGCACATACATAAAATATTAGAAATCAATTTAAAATCAGGTTTTTCAAATATTTAATGAGCTCACATTATACTGAATGAAAAAATTAGGACACTAAACTGATCTGTTTTGCAAACATATGGTTTAAAGAAAAAAAGACAGAAAGAAAATACAAAATGTTAATATGTAATTATCTCTGGGAAATGAGATTACAGATAATTTTTATTTTATCTTCTATAGTACCTGAATCTTTTATAATATACAAATTTTTATAGTCAGAAAAGTAATTAGAAAAAGACTGAATAAAAAGGAATTCTAATGAAAGCTTAATCAGATTTGCAAACACCAGAAAGAGTTTATTAGCAAAGTAGAAGGCTTCCTGATTTTTAGTATTAATTGCAATACATTTGTGAGGATGTAATTAAAAACCGAGAGTCAACGTTATAGCTTAGACAAAGATGCTAATAAAAGTTGTCCTTTTCTAAACAGAAAGCAAAGGAAAGAAACATTTGATTCGTTATTCGGTAGGCAGCAAAGCGGTAGCTCTGGCGGGGAAGGCCCTGGTTGGCATGACTTGCTCTGTGAGTTGCAGTCACTCTACTGAAGAGTTAGGGACACTGCTGTTGCCCACACCTTCTCACGGCTGTCTTAAGGACTGACGGAGACTCTGAGCTACCATTCATAAAATCTCGACCACCATGTCAGGGACGTGGCAGGCCTGCTCCTGCTTCTCATGTACTGTGGATCTGGAAGCTGTCCCCCCAATTTGAGGTTGGGCAAGGTCAAGGCAGGAGTTCATTCTGACTTAAAAGGCACCTGGAAAGTCTGGTTAAGCCTTTAGAATGGTTAATTCTAATACAGACCCTGAGTGGCCTCAGGTGTTTCAGACTGCACCAGACAGGGCTGTGAATGTGGCACTCATTTGGTGGGCCCCTAGGAAGAGGGGGCTGGGGCAACTAAAGGAAGTGAACTAGGCTGGTGGGTGGAGATAGAAGTTGGGGAAGGACACAAAAAGATGAGGCAGAGGGATGAGAGAACAAGTTTTGGAGAGCGGTTCCATGAAAGCAGGAGAGAAAAGGGGAAACTAAGGGAGAAAGCAGAAATAGCCAGACTGCCAAACAGGGAGGAGTAAGGGGAAGAGAGAAAGTGGGTTCTTCCTCTCTGTCTTCCTTCTTGTTCTCCCTCCCCAATTGACCCTTTTTTCATGCTTAATTCCCTGCTTGTCCCTCTTTTCCACATCCCCCGACCTCTCCTCTACACCTCTTCACTATCCAAATCATGTTTTTCTTCTCAAGACTCACTCCCACTCCCTCTCAGACAAGTAGCATTTCATCCTCCAGGAGTCAGAAAGTGAGAACCCTGGACAACACTAATCCAAGCAGATCACAAGGCCTGAGCTGGCTTCTCAAGCCCCCAAGGCCCCCAAGCATCACGAATGAGATCTAGACTGATCCAGGCTGCAGATATGAGGGGTACAGTGCAAGGAGAGCAGCTGTACACCTCTCTGCTTTCTGTCCCCTCCACCCCTGTCCTCATTTGCACTAGCTTCAGTTACAAAGGATGCACTGTCTTCAATTACAAACGACCCACACGAAAGTCCCATGATTAGAATTTATCATCTGATAACCGCACGGTCACCTTCCTTTCCTGGTGAATTTCTAAAATGTTATTTTTAAATGCCAAGACTGGACATGTTTAAAAGCGAATCCACACAATGACTGGGCCATGAGAATATTTAGTTCAAGTCATGAGGCCCTCTGAGGAGGAATGCACTATTTCCATAATGCATTATCTTGGTGCCCAATGTCAGCTTAATATACCAAGAAAAAGCTCAAAACAAGACGTTTGACACTGGAGTTTTTGTGAAGAAAACTGTAGGCATTCATTTTTTGCAAAAAGACATAAAGGTTGAATTTAATCAAAAGTGTACATAATTGTTAAGTGTCACATATGCAGGTGTGAAGTGGGGGCAACTTCAGTGATTCAAAGATTCACTTTGGTTAAATGGTAGAAGTCCATTAAAATTCATCTTTTGGAAACTATTACTTGAAAAAGAAAAGAATGGTAATATTGCATCTGGAAATGTGTTCATTCTCCAGTTGAAGTGTGTTATTTTACACCTCATCAAACAGTACAATATTTTGTCTACAATTGCCATAAGCAATGGTGCTTGAAGCAAAAACTAAAATGTCCTTGCAGATAGCTTTGCTTTGTTCAGCAGATAAGTATAATTTGCTCTCATGTTAAGAGAAAACATTTTCTTATAAAATATATCAAGAAATAAAAAGGCAATGCCTTCCTGAATAAAAACAAATATACCCCAGAGAACCATGTGAAAGAAACAAGCTATTGGGAGCCTCCCTGGAGAGGCTTCTCTGCTCACTGTACTCTTAGACCTTGAACTTTCTCAGGGGGTGCTGGCAAACTGCAGGATACGCAAACAGGGTGAGCTGATGATTTTCACTTCTTCAACCTCTTTCTGCAGCTCTCTCAGGAAGTTAGACAAAGCCAAGAATGAAATGAGAGCTGCAGGGCTCTGAATAACTATTTAGCAGTGTTGACTATAAAAAAGAACTGTTGGGTTTGAGGTGAATGGAGTTGAAAAGACAGAAAGAGGCTGTTAGAGAGCTTAAAACAGCCACAAGATGAAAGGAGACCCACTGTTGTCGATGGAAGGAAAGCCTTTCTTTTAGCTAATTTGTTTCTTGGCATGGCCCCCACAGTGCCTCTCTGAATGGCAAAACCCAACACTGGTTTAAGAACTGATTTCAGTCTCAGAGGTAATATGTAAGAACATTAAGTTCTCAAACTCAGCTCATGTTAGGGATTAGCACATATAGCCTAAGAAAGATATGCTGAATATGTGGTAAATTCTTCTCAGATTTAGCCCACTGGATGAAGCCACTTTGTTTTAGAAACATAGACCTTAGCAAAAGTACTCCAAAATAATCACTAATTTAAAAAATCTAATGTCCTACAAAAGAGATCACATTATCACTGCTGTACTGACTTCCCATTTCCTCCAGCTTCTAAGAGTTTTTCTTTTTCCTCAACAAAATCAGTCAACAAGAGGCAACAAGTAATAGTTAAGGGCATGGACTCTCCAGCTTGATTTCCTGGGTTTGAATTGTAAAGTTGCGCAAATTGCTCAACCTCTTAGGAGCCTCGATATCCTCCTCTGTAAATGGGGATAACACCATCTACTTATCTTATTGCACCTTAAATAGAGCTGCGTACATAGGAAGTACTCAAAGGTCGATAGTTGTTAGTAAAAAAAAAAAAAAAAATTGTCACCACTCACCAACTGGTGGAACAGAATAGAAAGCCCAAAAATAATCTATGAATTTACGCTCAATTGATTTTTGACAAATATGTCAAGAACACACAATGGGGAAAGAACATCTCTTCAATAAATAATGTTGGGAAAACTGTATATAAACATGCAGAAGAATGAAATTAGATTGTTACCTCACAACATATGCAAAAATGAACTCAAAATGGATTAAAGACTTAAGTATTTAAGACCTGAACCTGTAAACAACTTGAAGAAAACTGGGAACAGCTCCACGACATTGGGCTGAGCAATAATTTCCTAGATATGACCCCAACAGCACAGGCAATAAAAAAATAGACAAATGGATTGCAACAAACTAAAATGCTTCTGTACAGCAAAGGAAACAATTAACATAATGAAAAGATAATTCACAGATTGGGAGAAAATTTGTCAACCATACAAGTGATAATAAGCTAACATCCAAAATACATAAGGAATTCAAACAACTAAATAGCAAGAAAACAAATAAACTGATTTTAAAATGTGCAAAGGGCTGGGCTTGGTGGTTCATGCCTGTAATCCCAGCACTTTGGGAGGCCAAGGCAGGAGGACTGCTTGAGCCCAGGTGTCTAAGACCAGCCGAGGAAACAACCAGACCTCATCTCTACTAAAAATTTTAAAAATTAGCCAGGCATGGTTGTGTGTGCCTGTAGTCCCAGCTACTTGGGAGGCTACAGTGAGAGAATCTCTTGAGCCAGGAAGCTCAAGGCTGGAGTGAGCTATGATCATGCCACTGCACCCTAGCCTGGGCAACAAGGCAAGACCCTGACTCAAAAAAAAAAAAGGCAAAGGACCTGAACACACATTTCTCAAAAGAAAGACATATAAATGGCCAAGAAGTATATGGAAAGAATGCTCAATTTCTCCAATCATCTGGGAAATGCAAATTAAAATCACGAAGAGATATCACTTCACATCTGTTAGAATAGCTATCAGCAAAAAGACAAAAGACAACCAGTACTGGTGTGGATGTGGAGAAGAGGCAACCCTGGTACATTGTCCGTGGGAATGTAAATTAGTACAGCTGTTATGAAAAACAGTATGAAAGATCCTGAAAAAGTGACAAATAGAGCTACCGTATGATCCCACTTCTGGGCATACATCTGAATGAGTTGAAATTGGTGTGTCAGAGAGATTTCCACACTCCCACGCTCACAGCAGCATCACTCATAATAGTCAAGATACGGAAGCAACCTGAGTGCCTACCTTTTATTTTACTTTTTATTTTTTTGAGACAAGGTCTTGCTCTGCTGTCCAGGCTGTAGTGCAGTGGTGCAATCTTGGCTAATAGCAACCTCTGCCTCCTGGGTTCAAGCAATCCTCCTACCTCAGCCTCCTAAGTAACTGAGACCACAGGGGTGCACCACCATGTCTGACTAATTTCTTGCATTTTTTTGTAGAGATGGGGTTTCACCATGTTGCTCAGGTTGGTCTCAAACTCCTGAGCTGCCTGCCTTGGCCTCTCAAAGTGCTGGTATTACAGGTGTGAACCACCGTGCCCAGTCTTTTTTATTTTATTTTTGAGACAGGGTCTCACTGTGTTGCCCAGACTGGAGTGCAGCGGCATAATCTCAGCTCACTGTAGCCTTGTCAGGGATCAGCAATTCTCCCACCTCAGCCTCCTGGGTGGCCGGGACTACAGGCATGCACCACCACACCTGGCTTTTTTTTTTTTTTCTTGTAGAGATGGAGTTTTGCCGTGTTGCCCAGGTTGGTCTTAAAATCCTGAGCTCAAGCAATCCACCTGCCTCAGCCTCTTGAAGTGCTGATGTTACAGGTTTGTGCCACTGCGCCCAGCCTCTAAGTGTCTATCAATTGATGAATGGATAAAAAAGTGATATATATGTGTGTGTGTATACACACATACACACACACACACACCATGGAATCCCATATGCGTGCGCGCGCGCACACACACACACACACTGGAGTACTAGCTAGCCTTTAAAAATAAATTCTGTCATTTGCAACAACATGGATGAACCTAAAGGGTGCTATGCTAAGTGAAATACGCCAGGCACAGAAAGTTGAATACATGATCACACTTACATGTGGAATCTAAAACAGGCTAATTCATAGACATTGAGAGTAGAATGGTGGTTAGAAGAGGTAGGGGGGAGGGGGATGGGGTTAGGGAAATGGGGAGTTGTTGATCAAACTACAAAGTCTCAGTTACACAGAAGGAATAAGTTTTAGTGATCTATTGCACAGCATGGAAATCCCAGTTATTAATAATGTATTTGTATACTTCAAAATTACTTTGAGTAGATTTCAAAAGTTTTCACCACAAAAAAAGTAAATGAGGTGACAGATACGTTAATTAACTTGATTTAATCAGTCCACAATGTATACATATATCAAAACATCACACTGTATTCCATAAATATATACAATTATTTCTCAATTAAAAAATTTAAAAAATAATTCCTACTTTAAAGCAATGACATCCTTGTACCTAATCTTTTTAAAAAGCATATGATTAATATATTCAATAATTTGCACAGCTGCCTTTTCCAGTGAAGAATGTATAATTCTTGAAGGCTTATTAATTTGTCTCAAATATCCTATAGTTTCTAGCATATAATACAAGTTTGAAAAATGAGTGTACACATAAATGGAGAAAAAGAAAATTTTCAGACCAAATAAGGTGAATATTTATAACATAAATTCAGATTTAATGGGCTTTTTAAGTGAGTTCCTACTTTATGCTGCCCTGTGTGAAGATTTTCACATTATCTCATTCACAGGCTGAACTTCCTTAATCTGAAAATCTGAAATGTTCCAAAATCCCATACTTTTTGAAAGCTGACATGTTGCCAATGTGGAAAATTCCACACCTAACCTCGTGTGACAGGCTGCAGTTAAAAGGCAGTCAAACCTTTGTTTCATGCACAAAATTATTAAAAATATTGTATAAAATTACCTTCAGGCTATGTGTATAAGCTGTATATGAACATAAGTGAATTTTGCATTTAGGCTTGGGTCTCATCCTTAATATATTTCATTATGTATATATAAATATTCCAAAATCTGAAGAAATCTAAAACTTGAAATCTGAAACACTTTTTGGTACCAAGCATTTCACATAAGGGATACTCAACCTATAATATGTCTATGGATAAGACACATCTGACAGGGCACAGTGGCTTATGCCTGTAATCCTAGAACTTTGGAAGGCTGAGGCAGGTGTATTGCTTGAGCCCAGGAGTTCAAGACCAGCCTGGGCAACATGGCAAAACCCTGTGTCTACAAAAAATACAAAACTTAGCCAGGCATGGTGGTGTGCACCTGTAATCTCAGCTACTAAGGAGTCTGGGGTGGGAGGATCACCTGAGGGAAGTCAAGGCTGCAGTGAGCCATGATTGTGTCACTGCACTCCAGCCTGGGTGACTAAGTAAGATCTCATCTCAAAAAAAGAGACATATCTATGTAAAGGAATTAATAACACAGTGGCTACTGGGCAATGCTGAGACTCATTTAGACTAGCCCCTTTAGTTTACAACCTGACATGGGTTGGCTATTTAACTTTGGTGAGCTAATTTTCAAGCCACATGAAAAATTCATTTATAGGACTTGCAAATGTAGCAGTAGAAGGTGGACATGACCATGATATGGGCAACGCTACTGCAGGACTAGTATTCTATCCTCTAGCTCTGAGGAAGGGTGACAGTGTCCCTTTGGGACATAAAAAATACCTAGGAGATATTTTTAGTATCCACACAGCCCAAGTTAGAAAGCCTGGCTATAAGAAATCTTTTTAATCACAGAATAAAGAACTATATATTACAACATCAGACTTGGCAGCAACTCAAATTCCAAATGTTAGTTTTTCTTGCAATCATCATATATTTCATGGAAAATTTATGTCGATCTCAGCTCTTACTTTACTAGGAAGAAAATTCTAAGCCAGCATAAATGAATAAGTGGATTTCAATCTTCTAAAGGGCTTTTGGGTGTGGCTGAGATAGCTAACTTTGAAAACTTAGCAACACAGGATACATTATGAGTAAGTTCTTTACTTTTTTTTAAATAATGATGCTAACTCACCAGATCCTTCTCAAAGAGTCCTTTTATTAATTTCAATGAAGTCAAGCAGAGAACAAGTTGTAATATGAAACACAATTTATGCAACTATGTTGAAATTCCCTGACAGAGTTACACATTCTAATGTAAGAATTTTATGGTAAAACAATTTCAAAATAATATCAAGAATTAGGTTAGGCTCATTTTTGTTTTAGGCTGTCACAGGAAAACTCTTCCTATACAAATCATTAAAATTCTAAGAAAAATGATAGTGCCTTGATTTTTTTTTTTTGAATCATGTTCCCTACAGTTTAAAATTAAACAGCTGAAACTAAACCTCATTTGAAATTATACTGTTAAGCAACTCCAAAAGCTAAACACAAAAACATGTTAAAATAAAGATTGCAACATCAAGAGAAAACCATCCTCACATATATAGTTTTAGATTCTCAGCCATTTCTGACTCCTTCCCAGATGAGGTCAACTGATCCTTCATAGGTTTTCCCACAGTCAGCCAACAAGCTACTCACTATTTCTCAGCCACACGGGTTTACTCAGAGAAATGGATGCAATACATTTAAAGGGCCAGTAGAAATCCCGTGGGTGGGTTTGGTCTGCCTTTCAAAACCAATGAACTTCCCATTATATAATCTTTAATAGCAAGAGGGAAGTTTACAAGTCATACACCCAATTTAACCGTAAGGCAGGCTACGTTGCATGCCTCATTGTATTAGGAAAGAAGAAGAAAGCAAAAGAGCTTTCTGAATGGCACAAACCATCTTGTCCAGTAATGTCAGAAAATTAATGAATCCTGACAGTACTACCAGGATCTTTTTCATAATAATATTTTAGTTAATGTGGTGTTTTCAATCAGAAAAGCCCAAAGTGCCTAAAACAAAACTCCTATGACATTTTATTAATTCTTTATAAAATAGAGTAAGTGTTGTAACCACAGGAGAATTCTGAGAATCTAGCTTTTCCAGAAAGCCCAAGAAAAATAATTCAGTTTCACCATTCTCAAATTCATTTGACTTTGAAACAAAATAAACATATTACTCTATTTAATATCGTTGCACAAGCGAATTCACAAGAATGAAATGTGTTCAGAGTTCCTAGAAAAAATGTAGCAATACAGGCTGCCAACTTGTTCAATGTCAAGCTCTAGGCAGTATAGCAGCAGCCGCAGTAAATGACTCAGAGTGAATCATGCTTAAGCTATTTTTGCTTTTAAAGTACTGCCAGGCCCTGTGTTAATATTCAATCCAGAGTAAATTTAGCCCAACAAGAAAACAAGTGTTTCCATGGTTGCTTCTTCATAGTGTTTATGGTATATATGCAGCTATTAAGCACAGGAATCCAGCCAGATAAATTAAGTAGAAATGCTCATCCTTCATTTATATCCAGGCGTTGGAACACTGAAAGTCCTAAAGTCAACTCAGGCTTTTCTTCCATCTCTTTCTGCCTTTCTGCCTCCTCAGACCCCAAATAGCAAATATGTGGAGTATATATTAATGGTTCATTTAAAAGTTTATCCCATTAAAGCAGCTTTAGTGGACTGGTATTCAGATTTTACTTGGCTCTATATTAAGAATCACAACTGTCCAGGCGTGATGGCTCATGCCTGTAATCCCAGCACTTTGGGAGGCCGAGGGGGGGCGGATCACCTGAGGTAGGTAGTTCCAGACCAGCCTGAACAACATGGAGAAACCTCATCTCTACTAAAAATAAAAAAATTATTCTGGTGTGGTGGTGCAAGCTTGTAATTCCAGCTACCTTCCCAGGGGATATTGGAAGCTGAGGCAGGAGAATCGCTTGAACCCGGGAGGCAGAGGTTGCAGTGAGCCAAGATCACTCCATTGCACTCCAGCCTGGGCAACAAGAGCGAAACTCTGTCTCAAAAAAAAAAAAAATAGTCACAACCACTCACATTTTTCTGACAATGTAACTACAGGGGACTAAAGTGGGATACATGAACCTCAGAGTACATGCAAAATCTCAGAATTTTCTATTTATAATTAACTTTTATTTAAAAAAGGAGAAAAATTAGGTTTCACTAATAATGCACATACTGATATTATGCAGAATATGTACAAACATGAATAAACAAATTATCAGGAGGTTCATATGACAGCAACAATTAAAAAAGTGTATAGAGACCACAAATGTCTGAGCTTTCTTATCCTTGTCCCTTTATTTTTTGTCCTAGTGTAATTTTTTTTTTTCATATCTAGATGGTCACTGCCACTAAGGAAGTATAATGGAAAAGGCTGGGTCAGCAAGCAACTGGAGAAGATAGAGAAACGGTAATCTGAGCAAAGCAAGTCTGGAAAACAGCCACAGAAAGTACCTCAGCACAGCTGTAATAACAGGACTGGGCACAGTGACATGATACAAACCATCCTAATCGAAGACTCATGCTCTGAATTTAAAAAGTGATCAGCTTTCTTATGAAGAGCTCTAGACCTCCAGGACTCCCTGAAAATTATAGTGGAGATTCAAAAGCTATTTTCAATATTCTGAGAAAGCCTAGCACAAGCATAATATGTAATAGACAGGATCTTTCAAAACACATGGCTCCTGGGGAACAGCTATCAAAGAGGTACCTTGGTGGCAACAAAGATGGAAACTCCTAAAATAGTCTAGCTTACCTCAACGGAATCTTTGTTTCCTATGGAAAGTATCTAGCGCAGGGCTTGGATATAGTATAGTATATAATTTTGTGGAATAAATGGATGCAATATATAACTGCAGCCACACAAATAATCTTATTTGAAGCCAATGCATTCTAAAGCTCTGTGTTTGTTACCTGTACGTTAACTGTGTACGTAACTTTCAAAATCTCAAAGCTTAAGAGACTATCAACGATTTACCAGAACATCTTACTTTTCCTTGATCACTGATTTTACTAACTCATCTTTACCTGAAAGTTCCAGGTTGGAAGTATAAACAGTAGTTAAATGTCTACAAAAAGAACATTAAAACCTAAGTAGAGTCAAAGGCGGGAGAGTGAAGAAAGGTTGAAGCAGAGTTTTTGGAAAGTGAAATTATTCTGTACTGTGGACACATGACATTATGCATTTGACAAAAACCCATAGACCATTTGATTCAGCAATTTCACTTCTGACTATATACACACAAAAGAGCTGAAAGCAGAAACTCAAACAGATATATGTACACTGATGTTCACAGCAGCATTATATGCAAAAGGTGAAAACCCAAATGTCCATTGACAGATGAATGGATCAATGAAATGTGGCACGTAACATGGAATATTCAGCCTTAAAAAAGAATGAAATGGTAATACATGCTACAACACAGGTGAACCTTAAAGCCACCATGGGAAGTGAAATATGCCAGAAACAAAAGGACAATTTTTTGTTTATTAGTTTTAAAAGACAGAGTCTTTCTCTGTTGCCCAGGCTGGAGTGCAGTGGCATGGTCATGGCTCACTGCAGCCAAGACCTCCTAGGCTCAAGTGATCCTCCTGCCTCAGCCTCCCAAGTAGCTAGGACAACAGGCATGTGCCAACATGCCCAGCTAATTTATTAATTTCTTGTAGAGACCCGGGTCTCATTGTGTTACCCAGGCTGGTCTTGAACTCCTGGGCTCAAGTAATAAAAGCACAATTATTGTACAATGCCACTTATATGAGGTGCCCAAAATAGTCAAATACATAGCATAGAAGGAACAGTGGTTACCGGGGGTGAGGGTAGGGACATGGGGAGTTAGTGTTTAATGAGTACAGTTTCCATTAGGGTTACTGAGAAAGTTCTGGAGATGGCTAATGGTAATGGTTGCACATCAGTGTGAATGTACTTAATGCCACTGAACAGCACACCTAAAAAATGGTCAAAAAAGTAAGTTTTATGTAATATAAATGTTGATACACAAACACACTCCCCATAAAATATACAATACAGCATAAACCCTAATGTAAAAAATGAGCTTAACTCATTAATAGTGTGTCAATATTGGTTCATCAATTGCAACAAATATATCATACAAATGTACAATGTTAAAAACAAGAAAACAGGGGAAACAGGTGTGTGAGGGGATGGTGGGAGAAGGTTAGGCATCTGGGAACTCTCTGTACTATCTGTTCTATTTTGTTAACCTAGAAACTAAAGTCTATTAATTAAAAAAAAATTCTAAGCAGAGGCAAAGGGGGTTCATCTGTGGCAAACTTCTTTATTTCATGTAGGGTCTTGTACTGCCCCCCTTCCCCTCAGTGATCCATTTCCTTGTTGAGACCATGAGCCCCCATGACTCAGCCTCCTTGCCTGCCAATTCTGATCTTATTCCTTTAATGCTCATGCATTTCCTGGTCCTAGAGGCTTGGACCTGATGCTCCTGCTCCCATGGGCACTGGATGCTACTGCTATTCCCTAGTCTGTCCACCTTGCTCTCACCTATGACTTGTCTTGACCTTAGCGTTTGTGTATATTCTGCCTTCCAGGGACTGGCCTGCTATTGACCCTTGGTATTCTAAACCTTGATACAGTTCCCTAATTTTGCCTACCAACCTCATATTTATCTTGCCCAGCCTAATCGTAATTAAATGGGAAGAGTAGTTAGGGGAAAGATATTGGTATACAATTATAATATTTGAAAACATTTCTTGATACTATAAATAAGAGTTATTTGTTTAATGTAAATTGCTTCTTAAAGGCAGATTTTATTCTTCCTTCTAATTTCCTGCCTTAATTCTGTGTTCACAGTGTCCAGATATAAAGTGAGAATTACAAACTGGAATGCCAGCATGAAAGACAGCTGAAGAGGACCAGATATAAAACAAAAGGGAATGATCAGAATAGTGACTAATGGAAAGGCACAACTCTTATCTAAACACATTTGAAACACAACAAATCCCCAAACTGTGTGAGCCAAACAAAACTCATATTTCAGAATAGATGTGGTCTGTAGACCTCCAGGCCTCTGTATAATTTGAAACAGGAGGAGAGGGGAGGTGATACATGGGTGCCTTAGGTAAACTACCATTTAATACACTAAATTTGAACTAAATCACTCCATTCACACATATATTTACTAAAGTAACAAAGAGAAGCTTAGGCCTATGACTGATGCGGGCAGTGAAATCACATTTTAGAATAGCTAACCCTTTGGCCAAGAGAGAATGCAATTAATAATGTGACTAGTTTCCTGTACACTGCTGGCTACAGATAACCCCAAGAAGATCTAGAGGGCATTCTCCAATGGCATGATTCATTTTGCTTGCAGTGTCCTCAAAGGGGAAAATCTTACAACAGAGAAAAAAAGCTTAAAAAGAAACAGTACAAATGTTTAACATTTCTTTTTCATACAGGTCTACTCCTTCAAAGCCAAATATTTAACTTCTTTTTTTCTTTTTCCTTATTCTCATTTCATAAATGAGAATTAAATGGTGACCAGTCATCATTTACTGCTGAATATAATTTTTGAATCAGAAAATACTATGATGGTACCTTGGAGGTTGGCGGCGCAGGGCTGAAGGCTAGCAGACGGAGCAATCATGTCGCACAAACAAATTTACTATTTGGACAAATATGACGGCGATGAGTTTGAGTATCGGCATGTCATGCTGCCCAAGGACATAGCCAAGCTGGTCCCTAAAACCCATCTGATGTCTGAATCTGAATGCAGGAATCTTGGCGTTCAGCAGAGTCAGGGTTGGGTCCATTATATGATCCATGAACCAGAACCTCACATCTTACTGTTCCGGCGCCCACTACCCAAGAAGCCAAAGAAATGAAGCTGGCAAGCCACTTTTCAGCCTCAAGCTTTACACAGCTGTCCTGAATTTCCTAACATCTTTCTGATGACATTATTGTGTTGCCTTGTTTCTCACTTTGATATTTAAAAGATGCTCAATACACTGTTTGAATGTGCTGGTAACTGCTTTGCTTCTTGAGGAGAGCGACCACCCCCATAGCCCAGCCTGATGAGTGCTCAGTGGACCCACAGCCTCAGCTGAGTGTGACCCCAGAAGCCATGGTGTGCTGTGTATCCAAAACACACTTGGCAGATGAAGGAAGCATCTGAGATTAAGACCATGGCAGTTACAGGGATTGTGTAAACTTGTTCTTGTTTTTTCTGTCGGGTGTTGTATGTACAGTAACTTGTGGATTTATGTTTCAGTGCACTGGAAACTTTCCACTTTATTCAAGAAATCTGTTCATGTTATAAGCCTTGATTAAAGAGGAAGTTTTTATAATCTAAAAAAAAAAAAGAAAATACTATGACATATTGATTTTTTAAAAACAGATTAGAGGATATTCTTCACATTAAGTCTACAACATACGAAGCAAAGAGAACAAGGCCTCCATTTGCCTACCCTGAATATTTGATTTAGCTGATGGATAAGAAAAAGGCACACTTTTCTTCAGGAATATGACCAGGTACATGCCTCGGTGATTAGGACTCAGGCTGGAATTTAGTCTCCCTCTGCCTCCTTAGACAGGTGCTTTTGTGTAGTACCTAATAAACTGTGCAACTGAATACAGTGGACCAATCCTATCCTACATTTAAAAAATGTTATCGTAATCAATTATTTAGATTCTGCCAGTCATTGCTTTCTAGCCCACCATGCCTTTTCATTTGATCAACCATCCCTAATTTATAAACTCTTTAAAATGTCAAAATAATTAATACTCTAGCAATGACTTTCAAGGGTTTGGTATTGAATATGTACCTGAACCCTCCACTCAAACCCCAGCCTGGCTCACAACTTCCCTGCCCATTTTTCTCTTTTCACCTTGTTGTTCAAGAGGTTCCCACAAGAGTCTGGCCATGAACAAAACCTGCTGCACAGTTACCAGGATCTCATTGTCTCGGCTCTAGGAGGGCACTCCTTTATATTTTTTGAGATGGAGTCTCACTCTGTCGCCCAGGCTGGAGTGCAGTGATGTGATCTTCGCTCACTGCAACCTCCGCCTCCCAGGTTCAAGTGATTCTACTGCCTCAGCCTCCTGAATAGCTGGGATTACAGGCACACACCACCATGCCCAGCTAATTTTTGTGTTTAACAGAGACAGAGTTTCATCATGTTGGTCAGCTGGTCTCGAACTCCTGATCTTGTGATCCTCCTGCCTCAGCCTCCCAAAGTGCTGGGATTACATGCATGAGCCACTGTAGAGGGTACCCTTTTAACTTAACCAAGTCCTTAAGCCTCCCCTACTATCCCAGGACGGCATCTTTTTGAGATTCTTCCCACCTAACTCAGCCAGCTCTGCAGAGTGAACCAAGAAGACTCTGTCCTGGGCTACTAGAAAACAGGTCATAAAATCTTACTGATAAGTAAGAAATGAATATGTGTTCACCTTGCAAACAACGTAAAAGTTGGTAGCAAAGAGGCTGAGTTTGAACACTGAGAAAGATTCACACGTATAGTAACAGATACTGACAGTGTGAAACACATGAATTAACACAAAGGCAGAAACTAATAAAAAGTATTTAGAAAGCAATGGCTCTCTCTTGTTCAAAATTACAGAGAAAGGACTTTGCCACTTAGGCTAATCAATCCATAAACATTTACAAAGCACTATGACATGTAGTAACTGAGGGTACCTGGTTTGACAAGTACATGTTAATGGAACAGAATATCAGAAACTAGAACTCTCCTGGAAGTAAAGTCAATGAAGATATGATTATCTAAGATTGCAAACAGCTACTGTAATGAAGGGAGGCAACACAGAAATATTCTAAAGGATGGCAAACAGTATGAAGCAGTGATGTCGGTAACAGCCACAGAATAACTATCAAGCCCACCATCAGGTGACTGGTTAAAAATTATAGCACTATTTTATATAGCCATTCAAAAGTGCTACATGTACTGATATGGAATATTCAAAGTATAGTATGTGAACAAAGCAAAGTGGAACAGAATATCCAATATGCTACCATTAAAACACATGTGCAAGCTGTGCAATGCCATGACTGTTTCTGTGGGGGTATGCAAAGAACTGATAGAGTAACTGTCTCCAGTGAGGCAGAGGCCCACTTATCACCACAGTCTTTTGCATTTTGTGAAGTCTGTACTATGTACATATATCACCTAATCAAAAAGATAAAAAACTTTAAAGAGGAGCAGAGAATATATAATAATGCTATTATACATACATATATAAAAGGTATAATAGAACAGAAGAGATTGTCTTAGGCAGAAGTGGTTAATGAAGGTTTCCCACAGAAGGTGCATGGAATCAAATCAATCTGGGAGGCCAGGCGTGGTGGCTCATTCCTGTAACACCAACACTTTGGGAGGCCAAGTTGGATGGATTACTTGAGGCCAGGAGTTTGAGACCAGCCTGGCCAACCCAACGTGGTGAAACCCCGTCTCCACATAAAAAAAAAAAAAAAAAAAAAAAATTAGCTGGGCATGGTTGTGTGTTGGGGCATGCCTGTAGTCCTAGTTACTTGGGAGGCTGAGGCATGGGAGTCGCTTGAACCCCAGAGGTGGAGGTTGCAGTGAGCAGTTAGCCGAGATCGTGCTACTGCACTCCAGCCTTGGCAACAGAGTGAGACCCTATCAAAAAAAAAAAAAATTTTTGATGAAATTCAGTCCTCATCCTCAAGGAGCTCTCTTTCAGAAAAATGCAAAACTAGGAGAGTATAGGAAGAATTCCATAGAGAAAAATATGATTAGCATATATCAGGAAGTAATTATCTATTCTACATGATGTAGTGATAATGACAGTAACGATGAGAATAATAGGTAACACATAACATTTACTGTGTGCCAAAACACTGTTGCAAAAGACTTTCATATACTAATTCATTGAATCTCCACAACAATCCTATGAAGTAGGTATACTATTATTACATCATTTTAACAGACAGAGGAACTGAGGTATAGAGAGGTTTAGAAACTTATCCTTGATTACAGAACTAGTAAGGGGCTGAACCTAGACTTGATCTCAGAACACGTGGCTCCAGATTCTAAGCTATGAACTATGACTGTTCTATAGAGACCTTGAAATAACAAATACTAATCTCAGAACAATAATATCACCTTACATTTACTTGCACAGGACTTTGCAGTTTACAAAACACTTTCATGTGTTATCTCATTTTCAACTTGTGATCACCCTGTGATGCATTCTCTTTGGACTAGACATATATTCCAGCTATTAAAATACATGAAATGATAAGAGCTATTATAAATTCCCCCAATTTCTTGTCACTGAAAATAACTGAGATAGTAGGAAAGTTTCCCCTAAAGAATTACCTAGAATTCATCACATGGTAGCAATTAAGTTAGATAATATTTGTCAAGTATCACTGCTTTTAGGAAAGGCAATGATAAACTAGATAAAGGGATTCATTCATAATGATGTTTTAACAGGGAAAAACTACATTTAATTTACAAAAATAAAAATTATGATTCTTCTTTTACTAATTATATATAGTTGCATCAAGCACTTTGGAAGTTGGTATGTGTTTAAATATGGTACTATTCAATTAGCATTAAATAAAACACATTTTAATTGATCCTTCTCCTTCTCAAAGTAGTTTAAATATGAGCAACTAAAACAGAAAGTGTGAAAAGCAAATTTACCTGTCAAATTTAGGAAAGGAAATTCCCCAATTATTTCTACCAGTTTAGTCCCTAAACACATCCAGATATACTTGTAGAAAGTACCAGTTGACATTACTCAATGGGGGTTTCCTTACTTTTCTCCATGTTGTACTTCTTTGTCAGCAGAGATACACATTATTTGTTTCTTTTTTTTTTTTCCCATCAATATATGGCTACAGAGTACTATTCAATAAAAACAAAATGTGTGTTTCCCTTACAAAATAACTGTTCTTTACTCAATCTTCCAATTAAAGTACACAAATAGCTGATGACAGAAAAGCAAGTCAGTCACAGTGGTACACAGCTGTAGTCCCAGCCACTCAGGAGACGAGGGGATCATCTGAACCCAGGAGTTCAAGACCAGACTGGGCAACACAGCAAGATCCCATCTCTAAATAAGGTGTTTTTGTTGTTGTTGTTGTTGTTTTTTTAAAGAAAAAGAAAAAAAAAAAAGACTTGGCACCACTGGAGAGGAAAAAACGTTGCCAGTCATCTTTCCAGTGTAATGTTTTCTACAGTCTTTCTACAGTCATGTTATCACATGCTCTTTAATACTTGCCACTTGAAAAGACTCTAATTAAATAATTACCTTCTTGGCAAAACAACTCAATTCTAAATTGAGTAGGATTCCTACCTCTTCACTTATTCAAATTCTACCTCTTCTTCAAAGTCTTGTTCAAGACTCATTTTCTATATGAAGCCATCACCCTCTGGTTTCAAAGATGTCGCCCTTCTCAGGTGTTAATTATATGAATCACTTATGCTGGCACTCAGTCATCTGCCGCCTCCTATTCTTTTTCTAATTCAACAGCATTTAGCTGATATTTCTCTCATGCTTTTAATTATAGTTATTTTAAATATCTATTTCCACTAAAAGGACTAGGTCATATCCATCTATGTACTACTTTTGATTAAAGCATAGTCCTTGGTATATTAATAAATTATTTGTTGCATATAAATTTTACTCATGCTATAAGCATATAAACTTCTTGAAAGTAAGGACTATGACCCATGTTTCTTTTTCTCTATTCCTATACATCTAGCCTACTGCCAGGCACAAAACAGTCACTTTAAAGATATTTAACAAATAATGTATAGGTAAACCAGCTGTAGTTTTATTTTATTTATGTTACATTCTCTTTTCCAGTTGCTTTAATATCTGAATAAACAAACATGTCGTTCACCAAACAGATGAATCAGAAGAGTGAGATTACTTCAAATATCTCCTTGTTTTGCAGAGGTAATATACTGAGAAAAGAGGATGAATGAAACACACACACACACACACACACACACACACACACACACATAGTCAATGCTGTTTTGGCAATTAAAAACTGGTATCTGAGTATTCAAAATGAACAAATGAATATGAGTTGATATGGCTGACTGACAATTGGCCACAATACTTTCTATCACCCTCCCATCATGAAGCAGTCTATTCTTCCACCCTTAGAAACTGGGTTGCCTTGTAATTTATTTGACCAAAAGTCTGGCAAAAGTTACACTGTGAGATTTCCAAGCCCAGGGCTCAAGAGCTCTTTAGCTTCAGCTCTAGAGGCTCTAGCCTACCCACTGCCACCATGTGAACAAATCTGAACTCATCTGCTGGAGGCTGCAACCACATGGAGAGGGTATCAGCTGTCCCAGCTGAAGACATTCTAGATGCAGAAGCCCCCAGCCAGTCTGGCAGTGTGAGGAAGCCCCTCTGAACAGCCAGAAGACTCACCCAGCTAAACCCCGTCCAAATGACAAAGCCACATAATTACGAGCCAAATAAATGGTTGTTATTTTAAGCCACTATGTTTTGGGGTGGTTTGTTCGACAATAAAAACTAACAGAGCTGGAAACTCATCACCATTTAATTTAAAACTGGACACATAAATGGTGTCACAATACTAATTTCTATTCCATAGCAGTTTTGAGCCACAGCCACTGAAAATCATTCTGTTTAATATTTATATTTAAATACCTTAAAAATCAAATTATGATTAAATCACAATTTCTAAATAAAAAGCAATTGCTAGCTTTTGGATGAACTGATTTTTAAAAATATTATCTAACAAATGTGTATACCTCATTTCTTATCCCTTTATGTGCTACGAGAATTTTTAAAAACTAAACAGTGTGTTTCCTGCTTATAAAATACAATAGAAGTCAGGTGTGACCTTTACTCTTTAAATATCAATTTCTGGGAGAGGAAAAAGAAGCTATGAAGGAAACTCTTAACCAATACTACCAATGGGGTAGAAGCAGAGAAAAAAAAAACTGGTGAATTCTATCCCTCTGGCCCCATAATCTTACTAGGTAATGGAACTTTGTTTCTGAATTTTTGAATATGAAAAGCATGAAAAATTTTATTTAGGACTCAGAAATGTATGCATCCTTGGTAAAAGGAAATTCAACTAAAATAAGACTAAGAAGACAAAGTTTCTCCCTTCGATGCTTTTTGGCCCGTAAACCCCTTGGTCCCTCTCCCCGCCTGCAGCACTCCTTGCTGGCTCTGCCTCTTCTCCTTAGGCTCTCTCTTCCCCTTACAGAGCTCGTCTGCTCCTAGAGCTCCAACTGTCACCTGGGAGCAACTGAAAAGCCTTTCTCTCCCATTCTCTTAAGCCATAGTCTTACACTCCACTTTTCACTGCCAACCTTTTGTTGAAGATTTATACCAAAATCCAGCACCTTAAATTCAGTATGTTTGATATTAATGAAAGTCACCTTCCCCACCTAAAGACCAGCTTTTCCATGAGACAGTCTACTACTTTTTAATGGTATCACCATTTTCCCAGTTACCCAAACTAGAAACCTCCTGGCCAATTTCAACTCCTTGTCTCCTAAGTCTACTTTATTTGAAATGTGTTGATAAATCCTGTAGATTATACCTCTACAATACTTCTTGCATTTACTCTCTTCTTTCCAATTAGTCCATGGCAGTTAGGCATATCATCAGCACTTGACTAGACCAATGTAACAAGATCTCTTCCCATACCAACTTCTCCTACAAACCACAAGCAGACTTACTCTCTTAGAGTTCAAATCTAATCAGATGGCTCAGCTAATGAAAAACTTGTAACCCTCCCCATTACTTATTAATGAAACTATCCTATTCAAGGCAACAAGTAACTCCATCAATCAGTCCCAACCTACCCTTGTAATCTTTTCTCCTGTATACATATGATCTGCTCTAACGGGATTACTTGCTGTTCCTCATGTCCTGTGACTTCTGTTCTATTTCTGCTCATGGCTTACAGTATTTCCTTACCTGGTCATGGTGATCAGAATACATATAAATGTTTATACTGCTTTAAAATGTAACAGTATATGATAAAACATTTTTTGAACATCTCATTTTATAGATAATTTTCACAAAGCTCTTGATTGTTGCCCAAGTTGCTTGCTGAATATCACAGAGAACTCTCTGTATATAAAGCATTTGCATTTTGGACTATCATATTAGAAGTGCACATATTAGAAAGCACACTTACCAGGACAATATATTAAAGAGTTTTGGCACACATTTGTATCTTTCAAAGTCAACGATTATAATTGTCTTTAATTATCATTGTATTATGAAAACTTAAACTTGACCATAAGAGTGAGTGCATTTTATTAAGTACAATGCTAGTATTTACAACCTATAATTCTACGACTTTTTCCTCAACTCTCTATTCCTTCAGGTCGTCCTCCTCCACTCCCCTGCTTCAATCTCCAGCCTCCAGCTGAAGTGATTACTAGATCAATGGTAAACCAAGGGTAACAAAAACAAAGAATTGCTAGCTGCTTCTCGAAGCCTGGTATTCTGAAAACTTAAGAAGACATTTTCTACTTTTTGAAGCGGGATCATGGGGGAACTTGTTATTTGAATCCAATGAGTCAGTCAAGAGAGAAGGTTTATGTATTTCAGTTCGTGTGTCTGCTGGGAGGCACTGTCACCAAAAGCAGTGGATACAGAACATTTTACTGATGGTTAAGGGACAGTAGAATGCATGCCAAATATTAGATGAGTTGAATATTTCAGTTTGGGGTTCCATTTAGTACACTATTTAAATGAAATAATTAAGATATTTCAAAGCTACGATAAAATTTGCCCCAAATCCCTTTTCTTGCCAAGCACATACTAATTTCCCTAATTTTTGTAATTAGATATTCCTCTCCATATGAAAGCTTCTTCAAAGGTCTTGCATTGTAGACATGCACTTGCTCTACCTTAGGGAAGACTCCCTGAAGTCAGTGATGTCTGCATTGAGGCAGAAGGAGGGACTTGCCTTAAACAAGGGAAGAGAAAGAGGGGTAGAATAGTCCATGAAGAGATCAGCAAGAGTGAACATCTAGAGGTGAAGAGGACACAGTACTTTCTAGGAATGGTAAGTGTTTGGATCAAAGGGCTAGAGAGAAGAGTGGTGAGAAAGTGAAATAGGAGCCTGGAGCCAGAAGGGTAGAAGGGAGCCACAGAAAGCCCATGTCCTACTTGACTCCTGCCAGCTTCCTGTGAGCAAGCATGACCAGAAATATACTGTGGAATGGTCACTCTGGTAGAAACTGGTAGGATCCAGTCTACAGCTGGGAGCATGTAGGAGGCTGATGGTAAGATCAGAAGTGGAGCAGCGATAGCAGTGGGGGCAGAAAGAAACAGAGAGGGACTGGTAGAGATTTTTAGGAAGGGGACTAGACTTTTAGGAATGGGTTACACAGCATATCTTATTGAATGGCATAATTCTTACCCATCGCTGCAGTAGGAATTTTTTGCTTTTGGTAAATGTAAAATAAAACCCTGTGCTCTAAAGCAGTAGGAAAATATACATAAACAAGCTACTACTATATTTTCTTGACTCCATACCACTATCAAATATAAGAAGTATGGTCAACTTAATACTTTATGTAGGGGGAAAAATTAATGCTTCCACATAAAGGAAAGATGGAGGTTGTTAAAGCTATGATTGGAGGAAGAAATTAAAAGTTCTTGAGTCTAATTTTAAGTTTCCTACCTTAGGCAATGGAAGTGAAGTTAAAGTATAGTGTCCCTTAGGGAAAGAGAAAGGAAGTACCTTCTATAAGGAAGGAGCCAATGGTCAAACTGGGTAAGGAAGGTTGTCAGGAAGTCTGAGAACACCTCCAGCTAACTGGCAGCCACGCTTTGTAGTTAAGAGTGCAGTTGCTGCTCAAGTCCACCAAGGTAACCTTCACAAAAAGGGTCTGGCCCTATCTTTTACTCCCAGGACTACTATGTGTCAAAGTATTTGTCATGAAATATTTGTCCCATGGGGAAAAAAAGGTCCCATGAACTAAGTTATAACCCCCTTCTACAGTCCTTCATTTATTTCTCAAATATACACTAAGCACTGGTTCCATGACAGGTATGTTGTAGACACAAGGGATACAGCAGATGAAGGCAGACTAGCATCTGTTCTCACTGCAGTGGCATTCTAACCAAATTTAAATTACATGATAAGGACTAAGGAATCCCATAGGAAAGCAAGCTGACTAATATATCTAACCCTGATTACTTTTTAAAATTCTTTTTCTCCTACGTTCAAGGTATCAAGTTATATTTTATTTTTTTTTTTTTAGAAAAAGAAAAGGAGAAAGAAAGAAACAGCAAAAGAAAGAAAAAATAAGAAAGAAAGAGAAAGAAAGAGGAAGAGAAAGAGGGAGAGAGAATGGGATTCTTGTTTTATTACTCAGG
>PVKP010030016.1:0-28358 GCA_004027715.1 Plecturocebus donacophilus
CACTGTGCGACTCGCAACGCTAGCTAAGACAGCAGCATTGAAATTCGTGGTGCTTTTCTGCCCGGGGGTCTCCGGTCTGGCTTCTCAGTCCCTTTTTCAGTCAGCTGGATGGACTGCTCTGACTTCCCAGAGCGCCAAACATCATCCAAAAGGAGACTCAGTCCCGTTTACTCCGCACCAAGAGCCGCTGAGCCGAGGCACCGGCAAAAAAGCCACGCCAGCCGAAAGGGTCACGCTGGCGACCCGTGGGGCTCCTCCACTGGGAATGTCCTGGTCCGTGGGCAGCAAAAATTTATCGGTAAGTGTGGCGTCCACTGGCTCTCTGTGCTTTTACTGGGAGCTGCAATCCTGAGCTGCTAGTGATCGGCCATCTTGGATCTCTCTCCTCCCATCTATTTTCTTTTTTATTAGTGTGGCTTGCAGTCTAGCAGTCTTGGACTTTTCAAAAAGCCAGCTCCTTGATTTACTGGTTTTCTGAAGGGTTTTTTGTTCCTTTATCTCCTTCAGTTCTGCTCTGATCTTAGTTATTTCTTGTCTTCTGCTAGCTTTTGAATTTGTTTGATCTTGCTCCTCTAGGTCTTCTAATTTTGGTGTTAGGATGTTGATTTTAGATCTTTCCTCTCGTCTCATGTGGGCATTTATTGCTATAAATTACCCTCTAGACACTGCTTTAAATGTGTCCCAGAGATTCTGGTATGTTGTGTCTTCATTCTCATTGGTGTCAAAGAACATCTTTATTTCTGCCTTCATTTCATTATTTATCCAGTAGTTATTCAGGAGCGGGTTGTTCAGTTTCCATGTAGTTGTGTGATTTTGCTAATCCTGAGTTCTAATTTGATTACACTGTGGTAGGAGAGACTGGTTGTTATGAGTTCCATTCTTTTGCATCTGCTGAGGCGTAATTTACTTCCAATTATGTGGTCAATTTTAGAGTAAGTGCAATGTGGTGCTGAGAAAAATGTGTATTCTGTGGATTTGGGATGGAGAGTTTTGTAGATGTTTATTAGGTCTGCTTGGTCCAGATCTGAGTTCAAGTCTTGGATATCCTTGTTAATTTTCTGTTTCATTGATCTGTCTAATATTGACAGTTGGAGTGTTAATAGTCTCCCACTATTATTGTGTGGGAGTGTAAGTCTCTTTGTAGGTCATTAAGAACTTGCTTTATGTACCTGGTTGCTCCTGTATTGGGTGCATATATATTTAGGATCGTTAATTCTTGTTGCAATGATCCCTTTACCATTATGTAATGCCCTTTTTTGTCTCTTTTATCTTTGTTGGTTTAAAGTCTGTTTTATCAGAGACTAGGATTGCAACCCCTGCTTTTTTTTGCTCTCCATTTGCTTGGTAAATCTTCCTCCATCCCTTTATTTTGAGTCTATGTATGTCTTTGCATATGAGATGGGTCTCCTGAATATAGCACACCGATGGGTCTTGACTCTTTATACAAGTTGCCAGTCTCTGTCTTTTGATTGGGGCATTTAGCCTGTTTACATTTAAGATTAATATTGTTATGTGTGAATTTGATCCTGTCATTTTGCTACTAGCTGGTTGTTTTGCTCGTTAGTTGACACAGTTTCTTCATTGTGTCAATGGTCTTTACCATTTGGTATGTTTTTGCAGTGGCTGGTACTGGTTGTTCCTTTCCATGTTTAGTGCTTCCTTCAGGAGCTCTTGTAAGGCAGGCCTGGTGGTAATGAAATCTCTCAGCAATTGTTGTCCATAAGGATTTTATTTCTCCTTCACTTATGAGGCTTAGTTTGGCTGGAAATGAAATTCTGGGTTGAATGGTCTTTTCTTTAAGGATATTGAATATTGACCCCCATGCTCTTCTGGCTTGTAGGGTTTCTGCCAAGAGATCCACTGTGAGTCTGATGTGCTTCCCTTTGTGTGTAAACTGACCTTTCTCTCTGGCTGCCCTTAGCATTTTTCTTTCATTCAGCGCTGGTGAATCTGATGATTATGTGCCTTGGGGTTGCTCTTCTTGAGGAATATCTTTGTGGTGTTCTCTGTATTTCCTGGATTTGAATGTTGGCCTGCCTTGCTAGATTATGGAAGTCTCCCGGATAATATCCTAAAGAGTGTTTTCCAGCTTGGATTCATTCTCCCCATCACATTCAGGAAAACTGATCAAATGTAGATTAGGTTTTTTCACATAATCCCATATTTCTTGGAGGCTTTCTTCATTTCTTTTTACTTTTTTCCTGTAATCTTGCCTTTTCATTTTATTTCATTGAGTTGATCTTCAATCTCTGATATCCTTTCTTCTACCTGATTGATTCAGCTATTTAAACTTGTGTACGTTTCGCAAAGTTCTTGTACAGTGTTTTTCAGCTCCATCAAGTCATTTATGTTTTTCTCTAAGCTGGTTATCCTAGTTAGCATTTCGTCTAACATTTTTTCAAGGTTTTTAGTTTCTTTGGATTGGGTTAGAAAATGTTCCTTTAGCTCAGAGAAGTTTGTTATTACCCACCTTCTGAAACCTGCTTCTTTCAATTTGTCAGACACATCCTCCATTAAGTTTGTTCCCTTGCTGGTGAGGAGTTGTGATTTCTTGGGGGAGAAGAGGCATTTTGGTTTTTGGTGTTTTCATCATTTTTGCACTGATTTCTTCCCATCTTCATGGATTTATCTACTTTTGGTCTTTGAAGTTGGTGACTTTCAGGTGGGGTCTCTGAGTGGATGTCCTTTTTGTTGTAGTTGGGGCTGTTTCTTTCTGCTTTTTAGTTTTCCTTCTAACAGTAAGGCTACTCTGCTGCAGGACTGCTGGAGGTCCATTCCAGACCCTGCTTGCCTAGGAATGACCCACGGTGGCTGCAGAGCAGCAAGGATTGCTGCCTGTTCCTTCCTCTGGTAGCTTCATTCCAGAAGGGTACCTGCCAGATGTTAGCCAGAGCCCTCTTGTATGAGGTGACTCTTTGGATATACAGGGGTCAGGGCGACACTTGAGGAGGCAGTCTGTCCCTTGTCAGAGCTCAAGTGCTGTGCTAGGAGCTCTGTTCCTCCCTTCAGAGCTGCTGGGCAGGGACGTTTAAGTCTGCTGCAGCAGAACTCACAACCACTCCTTTTCCCAGGTGCTCTGTCCCAGGAAGATGTGGCTTTATTTATAAGTCCCTGACAGGCTCCTGCCTTTTTTAAGAGATGCCCTGCCCAGCAAGTAGGGAGTCTAGAGACAGTCTGCCTGCAGAGGTGTTGTTGAGCCGCTGTGGGCTCCCCCAGCTGCTGTGTAAACTTCTTTGTGCTTTTGTTTACACAGGTAAGGTTAGAGCTGCCTTGGTAATGGCGGACACCCTTCCCCCAACAGAGCTCCACTATCCAGGGTTGAGCTCACTGCTGTATTGGCTGCGAAAATCCCAAGCCAGTGGGATTCAGTTTTCTGGTCTCCGTCGGGGTGGGACACATGGATCCAGATCATCTGGCTCCCCACCTTTAGCTCCCTTTCTCTCAGGGATATGGGCGACTGTGTCTCTCTCAGGCACTCCAGGAGCCAGTCAAAATGGCTGCTCAGATTTGTGCTGGCAACTCACAGTGCTGGCCCAGATTTGCTCTGGAAACCCATGGCGCCTGTCAGCAGGCAGGAATCTCTTGGTCTGTGGGTTGCAAAGACCGCGGGAGAAGCGCAGCATCCAAACTGGAGCTCTGGAGTGGCCAGAAATGTCCTCAATGGCCTCCGTTGGATAGGAGGGAGGGCCTTCACGCCCCTTGCACTTCCTGGTGAGGAAATGCCCCACCCTGACTCGGTTAGTCCTCCCTGGCTACACCTACTGTCCAACCAGTCCCATTGAGATGAACCTGGTACCTCGGCTGGAAATGCAGAGATCATTTGCCTTCTGTGTCATTCTCTCTGGGAAGTGTGCTCCGGAGCTGTTCCTATTTGGCCATCTTGGTGGATGGACCGGGATGGTTACTTTTGTCATCACATTTTAATGGGACCCTTGAATAACCTCTATATTTAATGCCATTTCTCTTACACTGCTTTTATTTTTGTTTCCTAATATGAACAATTCCACCACTAAGTGTTTTAATTAATTGTCAACATATATTTATTATTTGCCTAGTATGTACCACAGCTATTTTGTTGACACTGTAGAGGATACAACTGATGTCTGTATAGACATGGTTTTTACCTTTTTGCTTATACTCTTGTTTTTGTTTTTTCTTTTTTTTAAAGCATTATATGCTCCAGGAGACCAGGGATCATTTCTGACTTGTTCATTACATTTTAGCAGTACTTGGAAGAGTGCCTAGCACATAGTAAGTGCTCAAAAAATATTGTCGGTTTGATGAATAATAATTTTAAAACACTGGAAATCAAATGTGATAAAACTCATAAATATGTGACACACATAGTGAGGAGTTTGGAGGCGGGGAAAGATGAAGGTCGAGAATAATTACAAAGACAGAGGAAGATTGGTTGAAAATGGAGATGCCCAGAGGAGCATTGAAGAGTGACTTGAGTTTAATAGGTATCTGAAAGAAGACTTCAAAACACAAATGGAAATATGAGATTGAGATAAAAATAAAAAACATAAAATTCATTTCTCGACATAAACTTCATCAAATTCAAGACACTTTTGTAAGCTATGATACCAGCCATTTAGTTCAGTCCTAAAGAACTGAGGTTCCTGGAAATCTAACCATGTTAATGCAACCTTTTTTACGTTATTAACTAAAATGTGTGCCTTTTAAAGATTTTTTTAAGACTCCAAGACACGAATTAGTCAGAAGAGATCATATCAGGACTGTAAGATGAATGCCTAATGATTTCCCATTAAGACACTTACAAAATTGCCCTTGTTTGATGAGAGAATGAGTAGGAGCATTGTTGTAACGGAGAAGGACTATTTGGTGACGCTTTTCCAGGTGTTTTTCTGCTAAAGTTTTGACTATCTTTCTCAAAACACTCTTATAATAAGCAGTTGTTATCATTCTTTGGCCCTCCAGAAAGTCAACAAACAAAATGCCTTGAGCATCTCCAAAAAACTGTTGCCATGACATTTTATCTTGGTCCACTGTTGCCATAACCTTTGCTCCTGACTACTCAAGCCATTGAGATGTCAACTTTAGCCAAGTGAGGCGTCTGTGGTGTTGGCTATTGCTTCTGTTGTTAATGGCTGGTCTTCTTCAATTAGGGCACAAACAAAATTAATTTTTCCTTGCCAATTGATGTGGATGATCTGCTGTTACTCATCTTCAACATCGTCTTGTCCCTTATCTTCAAGATTGTCTTGTTTCTTCTTAAAAAGAGTTACCCATTTGTAAACTGCTGGTTTCTTTGGGATATTGTTCCCATAAATTTTTCATAAAGCCACAGTGATTTCACCATTCCTCCATCCAAGCTTTACCAAAAATTTGATGTTTGTCCTTGCTCAATTTTAGCAGAATTCATGTTGCCTCTATAGGGGCTTTTAAAAAATTAATGTCTTATCCTTCTTAGTGCCTCAAACTAGACCTTGTTCAAACATGTTAAACAAGTTTGTATGAATTTGGCTTGATGCAAAAAATGTTGAAGTCCATACGTAGTTTTTTCATAACACTTATTTTCCATAAACTTTTTGAAGATTCTTTGTAAATAGGAAGGGCATTTGGGTACTTTAGGCTTGAGGGAAAATGGCTCAGGCGACTAGATTTTTCCCAGAGGAAATCAAAACAAATGTGATAAAAGGGTAAAGTTTGTCCTGGAGGAGCCAACTGCGCCCCTTCTGGTGCATTCACTGGTCTGTTTCTTATTGTCTCTCCTCCTGTCACTCTGAAGCACCTCCTTTCCTTAGCAATATCTGCTGTTTTAAGTTGCATGATATTAAAAAAAAACAAACAAACAAGAAACGCATGCCCAGTTGTCTCTCTCAGCATAAGGCTTTGTTTGGTGTCTTCTAGCACTAAGCTAAGAATGTATTTGTTTTAAGATTTCAATTTAGCTGCCATTCCTATGGGAAGTTTTTCTCAGCCCTTCCAGGTATATTCCACCTGTCCTCCTATAATGCTCATAACTTCTGCCATGAAAGCAATTATTGAGATGTATTTAAGTGTTTGTATTGCAGCCTCTCTCCCTAAAGTAAGGCAGAAGAGGTCTGAGACTGTCTTGCTGATGTCATGTAATGTATGAACAACTATGCATACCTAAAAAGCCATACAGATAAATTTAAATCATTTAATGAATATAATTTTACTTTTCTCAAATGCTGTGTTTTAAACTGATGAGGTGTTTTGAAAGCACCTTTTGAGTGAAGGAGTTTTTGGAACTCTCAAAATTACTTTATAGTTATGCCTAGGAATAGGACTAACTTGATTTGAGAAATATGATTGCCAGTCATCTTGGTTTAACCAGGACTCAAGAGTTTTTGGGACCTGGGGATTTTCAGTGCTAAATCCTGGAAAGTCCCAGAAAACCAGGGCAAATTGCTTCCACCATATTGGAAAATAAAAAAACAGATAATAATAAGCTTCCTCTGTGTACTACACTATGTCTATAAATACTAGCCAAGGTTATGTTTAGTGCTGCAAAATTTAATTTCTGATATCACTTTTTCATCCCTTGAGTAATGGAACATTGTGTCTTGGTAGGAAAGCACTCATCCTGTGCATAGTGAGTTGAGGCAGAGAATTCATAGACTCTGTCAATTTATGTTGCTTTTAGCATACCACAATAATTGGTTCTCTCAAAGTCACCCTTTATGCCTTGTGCTATAATTGACTGGAAGAACCTTCAAGTAGGCCACTTTCCCTTTAGATGTTTTATTACAGATGAATTCACAGGAAATGATTTTTGTGGTTGTTGGTTGTTCTTAACTCTCCGAAGCTCTTGAGAGAGAATTACTTTCATCCCTCAAGAGGAGATACGGGATGAGAAGACAGCATTCATACTCAAGCACTTCAGCACTATTTGGATTTGAACCAAAATGAATTGAATTCTGGTTCAACTCTTTCCATTATTTCCTTATTGTGTTCCTTGTTTATGCCTGTAGTAAAAGGAGTTGGTGGGTAATAGAACAACGATAAAAAATAATACAAGATTTTAAGGAATTCATTTTCTTATTCAGGAAATAAGGTGGATGGAATATATAGTATTGGGAGTTCTCTCCAGTTTAACACTCAAAGCCAGGCAGGTGGCAGCTTCTTGGCAATTTTATTAGCTTGGAATCCACAGACTGGTTATCAATTTAACTTATATAACGCAAATGATTTTCTAGAACATCAGGATAAGAATATATAAGAAAAACTTTTGCTCCCCTGTGAACTTTATGTTTTATAGATTCATGAATGATTGGGGCTTAGATTGGTCATTTATTTGTTGTCTCATTCTCATGGATCACAGGTACGTATCAGATGAAGGCAAACCTAAGCCAATCCTTTTAGGCAGAAGTTGACAAGTGCATTTAATCGCTGGCTTCTCAAGAGAATGCATGAAACTTTTTACACGTGCTGTTTATCATTTTCTTCTCACATAAAATCTACAAGGTAGATATTATGATGGTTCTTGTTTACAGGAGAAAATCAATTGAGGAGTGGAAAGTTTGAGGCTTCCCTTTTTGTAAGCAAAGGCATAAGTATTCCAATCCAGGTGATCTGAACCCAGAGCTATCTGCTTATTTACCATGCCGCAGGACTTGTATAGGCGTGAACATTTTTTTTCCTTTTTTTTTTTTTGAGACAGAATCTCGCTCTGTCTCCCAGGCTAGAGTGCAGTGGCATGATCATAGCTCTCTGCAACATTTGCCTCACAGGTCAATCAATCCTTCTACCTCAGCCTCCAGAGTAGCTGGGACTACAGGAGATTGCTACCATACCTGGATATTTTTTTTGTGTGTATATATATATATATGTATATATATATATACACACACACACACACACATGCACACATATGTATATAAGTGTACACACACACACATACACACACACACACATATATATAAACACTTTTTTTTTTCTTGTAGAGGCAGGGTTTTGCCATGTTGTCCAGGCTGGTCTCAAACTCCTGGGCTGTAGCCATCCACTTGCCTTGGCCTCTCAAAGTGCTGGGATTACAGGCATGACCTACTACACCTGGCCTCCTTACCTTTTATAAACAGAAATGGTCTCCAGTTCTTAGATAATTCCCCATAATATCACAAGGGATTTTACCCTTTGTGTGTAACTTTAGAATTTCTCAGTTTCTGAATTAAAAAACAATTATTCCCAAGCTAGTGCACAAATTGTCAATTGTCCTAATTAGATGGATACTCAGAAATCAAACCTGGTAATTTTCCTGCCAAGAATCTCAACCCTAGCTAAATTTTGAATTTAGGAAATAATCGATGAAAAGGTAATGAAAATAGAAACATAATTTGTGATAAACACTTTGAGGAAGAAAAATATTTATTAATTTAGAAAGTTACTATTTTCTGAGATTCATTAGGTTCATGATCTTTTACACAAATCCTATATTTTCTTTTTCTCATCATGTTCTTTATATCCAATAAAATACTTTCTTTTTAATATTCCTGTCACATTGCATTAAAATAATTTTGAAATGAAAGATGTATCATAAAACCTCAGAAGAAACAGTAAAGTAATAAAGTAATTTTTATATCTTGGTGATAACTGTGATATAAGAATTATTATTTTAATCCCATTTTATAGATGAGGAAACAAAGCTAAAGGTAAAGTGAACTGCCAGGGATCACTTGTCAACCAAATTGAAGACCAAAAACTGGAACCCAGTTTTTCAAATGAAGCAATGGCTTGCACGGTACATAATAGCCATTGAAGGAAACAAAAAATGATTCCCTGGGTCATCACTCCAGCACTTACACTGCTAGGAGAATTGAGCAGTTAGACTTGGAGAAATAAATATCACCACTACTAGGAAGTCACTCATGTAACCATGAGCATTCATCAAGGCCCTGAGGTTCTTTCTCTAGTAACATCTGCCTTCTATATCCAATCCTAAATCTGGATACTGTTTTCCTTGATGCTGGGATTACTCTGGGTTGATTAAATTCATCTGGATTTTTTAAATATTGCTCATGTAGAATTTTCAAACAGTGACATATTTTGTGAGGGGATGGCCCTGCCAGACTGAAGTAGAACCTGGATTATTATCATTAATAAAATAATAAGAATAACTTCTTAGAATGTGGGTATTTGCTATTTACTAATCACTTTCACACTGATTAAGTCACTGATCTCAAGACAATCTATTAACTGGAGGATATGATGTTTTAAATCTTATTTTATATTTCTTTGATTGAGGGTGGGCTAATAAGACATTTATAGGTGAATCCGTCCTGCAATGATTCATAAATTTATATATAAAAAGTTACAAGTCTCTTTCAGTATTATTGCATTAACTTATGAATTATAGTGAGGTTCCTTATCAATTCTCTCAAAACTCATTATTAGAATCCTGGTGGCAAATTTTAGTAGCTTACAGGTTCCAAAATAATATCCCCATATTTTAACTTTATGATACCAGAGAGTCTGAAACTAAAGAAGAAAAATAATCACTAGGGTTAATATTTATTTATTACTTTGTTTTCAGAAGTTTTATTAGATCCCATTTGTCTGTTTTGGCTTTTGTTGCCATTTCTTTTGGTGTTTTAGTCATGAAGTCCTTGCCTATACCTATGTCCTGAATGGTTTTGCCTAGGTTTTCTTCTAGGATTTTTATGGTGTTGAGCCTTATGTTTAAGTCCTTAATCCATCTGGAGTTAATTTTAGTGTAAGGTGTCAGGAAGGGGTCCAGTTTCTGCTTTCTGCACATTGCCAACCAATTTTTCCAACATCATTTATTAAACAGGGGATCCTTTCCCCATTGCTTGTTTTCGTCACATTTATCAAAGATCAGATGGTTGTAGATGTGTGGTGTTTCTCCAGAGGCCTCTGTTCTGTTCCATTGTATGTCTCTGTTATGATACCAATACCACGCTGTTTTGATTACTGTTGCCTTGTAGTATAGCTTGAAATCAGGCATCATGATGCCACCAGCTTTGTTCTTTTTGCTTAGGATTGTCTTGGCTATGCAGGCTCTTTTTGGTTCCATATGAAGTTTAAAGTGTTTTTTTCCAGTTCTGTGAAGAAGGTTATTGGTAGTTTGATGGGGATAGCATTAAATCTATAAATTACTTTGGGCAGTATGGCCATTTTCACAATACTGATTCTTCCTGACCATGAGCATGCAATGTTTTTCCATCTGTTTGTGTCTTCTCTTATTTCCTTGAACAGTGGTTTGTAGTTCTTGAAGAAGTCCTTTACCTCCTTTGTTAGTTGTATTCCTAGGTATTTTATTCTTCTTATAGCAATTGTGAATGGGAGTTCGCTCTTGATTTGGCTCTCTTTTTGTCTCTTATTGGTATATAGGAATGCTTGTGATTTCTGCACATTGATTTTGTATCCCAAGAATTTGCTGAAGTTGCTTATCAGCTTAAGGAGATTTTGGGCTGATATGATGGGGTCTTCTAAATATACAATCATGTCGTCTGCAAATAGAGACAATTTGACTTCCTCTTTTCCTAATTGAATACTCTTTATTTCTTTTTCTTGCCTGATTGCTCTGAGAAGATGGCTGAAAGGAAGCTTCTCCAGAGTGCAGCTACCACCGAATGAGAAAGAACCAGGGCGATATCCACATCTCTGAGCAAGGTACTGGTTTCATTTTGAAGGGACTGGTTGAACAGCAGGATTAACTCCCCAAAAAGGCAGCGAAAGCAGCCCAAAGGCATCCAGCTGAGGCAAGGCTGGGCACTGCCCCACTGGAAAGTGTATCAGGCACGGAGGATTGGGGGTGGGGTGGGGGCAACACCTCCTCGGTTCTCTGAATCAGATACAGCAACTCACTCCAAGACTTCAGCAGCACACAGACCAGGAAAATGCTGCCTTGCTGAGAACCACCCAGAGTTGCAGACTCAGGCGACAGCCCAGACCGGCAGCCCTGGACAGACAGGTGCCTTGTTAGTGCAGACCAGGGCAGAGATTTGGACTAATCCCAAAAATCCTTGCAAAAAGGGACTGCTCGTCCCATAGAAGGGAGAGTTGAAAGCAGGGAGGGGGATACGACCAGACAGGCCCTTCCCCCGCAAGATCCAGCAACCAGAGTCCCTCTCTGGAGAGAGTTTGGCAGTTAACACATCCTCCACCCTGGAACAGCAGGCTCGGCAGAGGGAAAGAGCCCACCATTGGGAAGGCAGGGCTAACCCCACCAGTAAGGAAACCAGGAGAAGAATAAACAGCAGCCTGGCTGAGACCGAGGCAGCCCAGCAGTGCCTCCACTGGCAGACAGTGGACAGACTGCCTCAAGTGGCACACTGACACCTGCATTAAAAAAAAAGCCTCATACAAGGACGTCCACTCAGAGAAGACGGGAAGAAACCAGTGCAAAAAGGACGAAAACATCAAACTCCAGAATGCCTCTCCTCCCCGGAAAGATCACAACAACTCACCAGCATGGCAACAAAACAGGTCAGAAAATAATTCTGACTGACAGAATCAGGCTTCAGAAGATGGGTAATAATAAACTTCTAAAAGTTTATTACCCATCTAAAAGAACATGTTGTAACCCAATGCAAAGAAACTAAGAACCTTGAAAAAAGATTAGATGAAACGCTAACTAGAATAACCAGCCATAGGAGAACATAAACGACTTAATGGACCTGAAAAACACGGCTCGAGAACTTCGTGAAGCATACACAAGTTTCAATAGCCAAATCGATCAAGCAGAAGAAAGGATATCAGAGATCGAAGATCAACTCAACGAAATAAAAAGAGAAGGCAAGAAAAGAGAAAAAAGAGTGAAAAGAAATGAGCGAAGCCTCCAGGAAATATGGGATTACATGAAAAGACTTAATCTACTCTTGATCAGTGTACCTGAAGAGGACGGGGAAAATGAATCCAAGCAGGAAAACACTCTATATTATCCAGGAGAACTTCCCCAAGCTAGCAAAGCAAGCCAACATTCAAATACAGGAAATACAAAGAACACCACAGAGATACTCCTCAAGAAGAGCAACCCCAAGGCACATAATCGTCAAATTCACCAGGTTTGAAATGAAGGAAAAACTGCTAAGGGCAGCCAGAGAGAAAGTTCAGGTCACCCACAAAGGAAAGCCCATCAGACTCACAGCAGATCTCTTGGCAGAAATCCTATAAGCCAGAAGAGAGGGGGGACCGATATTCAACATCCTTAAAGGAAAGAACTTTCAACCCAGAATCTCATATCCATCCAAACTAAGCTTCATAAGTGAAGGAGAAATAAAATCCTTTACAGACAAGTAATTGCTGAGAGATTTTGTCACCACCAGACCTGCCCTACAAGAGCTCCTGAAGGAAGCACTAAACACAGAAAAAAACATCCAGTACCAGTCACTGCAAAAACAAACCAAATGGTAAAGACCATACTCAGTTTTTCAACTCTCAGATTAAACTTCAGTCTTCCAGGAAACTTCCCTTACTTGTAACACTGTGAAGTCTAAGTTAGGTATCTGTATGTTTGCCATCGTAAGGCTATCTTGTAATCACTGCTTCTCCTGTAACATTTCCACTAAACTCATCCAATTGGTAGGAACAAGGCCTGAGTCTGTCTTATGAATCCCTCTCTTCTCATACATTAAGTCAAGATTCAACCAGAGTAACAGAACCAGTAGGAAATAGCTGTTACGTGATTTATTGCAAGAAATAGACCTAAGTGATTTTAGAGTCTGACTGGGAAAGTCTGAAATATGTAGGGCTGGCTCTCAGGAAGGACAAGTTGGAACTCAGGCATGAGTTGAACTGAAGTCTGCAGATATTGAACTTCTCTAAGCCTCAGTGTCCTTGTCTGTAAAATAGGAATAATGCTAATAGCTACCTCACAGGACTTGTTTTTCTTCAGGGAAGCCTCAGCTTTGCTCTCAGGCCTTTCAAAGGACTGAACCTATCAAGCCCACTCAGATTAATTAGAATAATCTCCCTTACTTAAAATCAATTGATTGTGGACTTTAATCACACACAAAATGCCTTCATGGCGACCCCTGGAGTAACATTTGATTAAATAACTGGAGACTGTGGCCTAGCCAAGTTGACAAATAAAACTAATCATTACATCTTCATATTTAGTATAGAGTAGGAATTCCGTAAATATTTGTGAAATGAACAGAAACCCAGACATTTTGTTCAACAAGGGCATTCCCTGGGTACATATGAAGTGTTCTACTTTATACTACTTAATCTATCACTATCATATTATTTATGTTGTTTACTTATCAAAGTTGGCTATTTTTTTCCTCGTTTCATCTGAAAGAAAGAAAATTACTTGTCCTATGCTATTTATGATACCTCAGATTTCTTTAGAAAGAATACATTCAGGCCAGATGCAGTGGCTCACGCCTGTAATCCCAACACTTTGGGAGGCTGAAATAGGAGGATCACTTGAGCCCAGGAGTTGGAGGTTACAGTGAGACTGTGCCACTGCACTCCAGTGTGTGTGACAGAAGAAAACCTTTCCTCTTACAAAAACAAAAAGAATCCATATTAATTCACGTCATTCAATGTGACAGACATTGAGATTCTTGAGGACAGGACTGTGTGTTAATATTTGTGTGCTCTCTTAGCCTTACTAGTGTATGTGCTTACCAGTGTAAGTGTGCAGTAACTGTTTGATGCAGCTCTGGTGTAAAAAACTAAATTAACCTACAAAGATTTCTTTAAATGGTCTATTTATAGCACTTTCTATTGCATTTATAAATACTTACAATTGATATTGGGTTCATTATAATAAATGCCTTAAAAGAAGTGAAAATATACATTTGAGAGTAAATGAAAAATTGTTTCTTCAGCATCAATGCAATATAAGATTACCCATTGTAATTAATAATTGTGAAATAATGTTTAATGTAAACATATATACGACAATACTCTGAATACAATGTGATGCTTATCAAAAATCAGCTAAAATAAAAAATGTTTTTAAGATTACATATTATATGACTTGATCAGAGGAAGAAAGAAGGAAGTTCGGCATATTTCATCAATTCTAAGATGTCATCAATTGATTACAAGATACAGCATTATTTTATTTACCATTAAGAACAAAAGAAAAATCTGTGCCAATCCATCATGACTCATTATTAATTATAAATTGCATCCCAAGTTCACATAAGTTACAATGTAAAAGAAATGTTTTAAACTGCATCTCAGAATCGATTAAATGTGACATGTTATCCTGATTAGCAGTAATCATGCCCCATCAGGGTGGTGATCAGGTATCTGCTTCATTTTGTCCAAACTAGAACAGAAAAAGCAAACTCAGTCATCACCAAATTATGTTAATCACCTGGTCATTGTATTTTTCTATCTTGATGGGTGGGCTACTATGTATTTTAATTAATTTCCAAAGGATCTATCATTTTACCTTTGAATAAAATAAATATTTCTAGACCATAAACTTACTCATAACACTGAAGGTGCATTTTGTTTCAGGATGAATCACATGAATTTTTCTTTCCTGGGAGGCTATAAAGAGCCTGACCTTTATATAAAGAGGCTATAAAGAGGCTTATAGCCTGACCGACAAATCTTGGTTCTTACTTTTTAGCTACATGTTAACTCTGTGCCTTGGTTTCTGCAGCTGGAAAATGGAGATTACGATAGTACTACTCATGGTACATAACGATTCAATGAGTTCACATGGGTAATATGCTTAGAAAGTGTCTGATGTATATAGCATGTGCCAATAAATGCCAGCTTTTATTTAGTATTACTATTGACTCTCAGAGAGATTGAAGAACTTCAAGGAAATATTTTTTTCTTTTCTGATGTTGCTACTGTAACCTCCAAGTATACAGACTAATGAAGAAAAACTAGCTTCCTCCAGTAGAATAATTCCTGTCACTGGTATCTGCTATTGTGCTATTTCCTGCTAGGAACGCAGAAGATGAATTCAAAGGAAGCCATTACTATAATAGCAGATTTATTATTGCCTCCTTCTTAGCCTCTGAATTCTCAGTATTTTTGTAATGTCTTTCCAGTGTTGGCCGAGCTGCCTTCATTAGAAGAGCAGTTATATTAACTATGTACAGCATTATTTTTGCTGCTTACTCTCGAGTGACACTTGAGGCAAGAGACAGGCTATTGGACTAATGATGTGGTGCAGCCCAAATCAGTGAAAAGAGTGTGATCTTTGTAATCAGACCACCCACAATTGGAATCCTTATTCTATGTATGCACTAGCTTTCTGACCTTGGGGAAAGTACTTAAATTCTCTGAATCCTAATTTGGGGGGTAATTTTTTTGATTGGTATAATTTTAAACTTACAGGAAAGTTGCAGAAAGGATACAAAGAAATCTCATATGTTCTTTACTTCAATTCACTTATTGTTAACACTTTCACATTTGCTTTATAATTCCATGTGTGTTGTATGTATATATGTGTGTACTTTCAGATTTTTTTCTGAGTCATTTGAGAGTAGATAAGAATATTCTCTTATATAACCAGAGTACATTTATCAAATTTAGGAAATTTAGCATCGATACAGTTCTATTACCAAGGCCATATTCAAAATCCACCAGCTGTCCTAATAATGTCCTTTATTGCTTTTTTCCCAGTCCTAAATCTAATCACAAGGTTCACACATTTTATTTAGTTGTCATGACTTTTTCATCTTCTTGAATTTGATTTTCATTAACTCTTTTGAACTTGACATTTTTGAAGAGTACAGGCCAATTATTTTGTAAAATGTTCCTCATTTTGAGTTTGCCTGAGGTTTCCTTAAAATTAGATTCAGGTTATACATTTTGGGCAGGAATAGTACCTAGTGATATGTACCCAGGACATCACATCAGAGGGCATGAGAAGTAAATTTATTTCAGAATTGGTGATGTTAACTTTGATCATTGATTAAGCTTTTTGCAGATTACAGTTACTATTATCCCTTTTGTAATTAATAAGTAATATGCGGTAATGTATTTTTTGGGATATGTGGAGATACCCTGATTCTCATCAAATATTCACCAACCAGGTTTAGAATCCATTGATAATTCTTGCTGAATCATTTATAACTATGGTAGAAACAAAATGGTAATTTTTTTAAAAAAATGATGTTTTTCCTTAAAAAAAAACTATAAAATGATGTTTTTCTTTAAAAAAAAAATCTATAAAGTTTCCTTTGGAAGACTTTGGAAAATTTCCAAAGGAAATTTGTTTTTCTTTTTGAGACAGGATCTCACTCTGTCACCTAGTCTGGAGTGCAGTGGTGTGGTCATGCTCTCTTCCACCTCAAATTCCTGGGCTCAAGTGATCCTCCCACCTTGGCCTCCAGACATGAGCCACTGTGCTGAGATTACAGACATGAGCCACTGTGCCTGGCCGAAAGGAAATTTCTATCCAGTTTAAGACAGAAGAAATGTCATCCCACTATACAAGCAGTACTGTGCTTATAGAGCAAATGCCCTATCCAAGCTAAATGGTTACTGAATGCCGCGTGAGAGAAACAGTAATTTCGAAGCTGTTCTGAGTGTTGTGGGTGATGTGTTTTTTTTTAATTAAGGTAAAATTTAGGTACAGTAAAATTCACCCTTTTAATGTACACTTCTGAGACTTCTGACAAATGTATAGAGTCGTTAGTTACCAAAAAAATTACCTAATCCACCTTTATAGTCAAACTCCCATCCCTGCCAACTCAAACCCTGGCAACTGGTGTTTTCCATCCTTAAGGTTTTGCTTCTCCCAGAATTTCATGTACATTGAGTCATACAGAATGTAGTCTTTTGTGTCTGGCTTCTATCACTTGGCAGAATGCACTTGAGATTTCACCCATGTTGCTATGTCAGTGTAATTTGTTCTTTTGCTTGCTGAGTAGTATTCTATTACGTTGATACATCACAGTTTTTTTTTTCCTCCATTGTGGGTCCTGCTTATGATTACTCGAACCTTCATTCCTCCCTTCACTCTTCCTCAATCCTTTCTTCTTTTTTTCTTCCTTCTCATCTCCATCTCTACCCTCAAGGAAATGACGTACTCCTCTTTGGTTAGATTTAAGGATCCTTATTTAACCATCTGTTGTGGTTGGAGTCTTGTGGATAAATATAAACTTATACTAAGCCACTTATTTTTCTCAAAATACAATGTGAAAATCAAAAAAGAAGGCTTTGTCTGCTAGTATCCCAGCTCTGCCACTTACTAGCTGTGTGATCTTGATCAAGTTACCTAATATCTCTGTGTCTGTAAGTCCTTATAGGTGAAATGGAGAGAAAAACAGTACCTATAGCCTTGGGCTATGAGCATTAAATAAGTTCATTCATACTATGAGCCATTTTGACACATGGGAAGGCTTTTATTTTAAGTAAAAACATAGTATATATCAAACATAATTGGAGTTTGGTCTTGCTGTAGGATAGTGGTCCTACAGTCTTGGGAAGGTGGGTTTGGGCTGAGGGGACAGGAGCTAGAAGCTCTGTTCATCTGTAAGCTATGTGGTCATCCTATAGGTGGTAGTGGGAAGTTTCCATATTTTTTAACCTCATTTTGCTAGTGGAAAGCTGCCTAATACATCCTCATGCACTTTCCCCATTGTCCCTGCTCTGAGATAATTGGATTGACCTAGCCGGTATAAAAGCTGTGTCTGAGTGAATTACGAGTTTGGCATTTATCTGACTTACACAGCCCTTTTAGCAATAGAAGCACAGGCTTGCCGGAAAATATTGCTGCCTTAATCCTTGTGTGGGCTCTCAGGTCATGTCACTCCTGTGGACACCTTGCCACTACCCTCAACAACATTATTCTGTGCACATCTTCAATCTTTGCTGAGCTGCTCCTGGGAAAGGAGAGAAAGAATTACAAGCAAAAATGATTTTATTTTTCTTTTATTCTGACCTCTTTGAGGCTGAAATATAAAATAAGTGCTTCCAACCTAACTCGTAGTTCCCATGCCTCATTAAGTTCTATACATTTCACCTACTGTGCCCACTCTACTGGAAAATAATTCACTTTTTCCGTATTATTCTATAAACCTAGTATTTGCTTCACTTATAGAATCTTCCTTTGAGATTTTAGAGACCCATTTTTTTCAGACATGGATCTGTATTCCTTGGGCTTCTATTTTTATAAGCAGTCTAGGCTTCTGCAAACCCTGCAGTAATTATAAAATAGTATCGGAATAAATTATCACTGTGTTATAAGCTTCTGATATAAAAAAAGTCTTCAGTTTCAGCCTTTTGTAAATGATAAAGCATTTTTATGCCAGTTACATGAGTATAACTTATATTTTAAACATTCAAATAAACAAGAAAAAATTAAAGCGACCTAAAGTGCCACCACCTGATGATAACCCCCTTTTCCATTGTTTTTTTTTCCCCAAAATTACCTATATGGCTATCTATGTGTAAAACAAGAGTGTCTTACCTTAACTTCCTATGCCAATAAATATGTTTCTACATTTTAATGGCCTCATGATTTTATGTCATCTTTATCATCTGCTAAATAATATATAATCCATACATAAACATCTGTACTCTTTAATATGTTAATTGATTTTTTCTATTCCTTTATCTCTCTGTGTATTCCAGGGCTACTCCCATGGTACTTTAGTTTTTGTATCTTTGTTCTACTTTTTGATGTTTGATTGAGCAAGTTCCCCTTCATTGCTCATTGTAAAAATTTTCAACTAAAGAATTGTTAGTATTTAAATCACAGTATCTAATCTTAGAAGATAGTTGTAATTTTAAATATTTCCCTCACTCTCTCACACAGATTGTGCAAGTGCACACAGGTGCACATACCTTAAGGCAGAGCTATTGAAGGAAAATGGTGAAGTAAAGAGAGCTGGCTTTCAGCATTCTCACTCCTTTTTTCATATGGGCTTCTAATGCTGGGAGTCCCTGGAGATGCCCAGGGTTCTCGATCTCTCTACCATTTCTCCACTACATCTTCCCTTCAGTTAATGGTCCAGCTAGAAAGGAAAAGCAATCCCATGTCGGACTTCCCTCTTACAGACATTTGCATTTTAATATTCTCTGCTTCTTTAACCCAAGGAAATGAAGCCTTGATTTTGGAATTTCGGTTTTCTAGACATGAACCATCAGGTGAGAAATTTTTCATCGCACTTGGGTAGCCACATATTTTACAAACTATAGATCCGGCTCTGACTCTGGAAATCTAGGCTGATATATTATGCTATGTATCAGTTTTTAAGATTTAAAATATTTTCCCAGTATTAAAATTAATATTAAATGCTGTCTATTATACACAATGATGCCTTCCTCACTTATAAAAGTTACCACTTAAACAGTTGATAATGGTCCAGTCGTGGGCAATAAGTGAAGGAACTGAACAGAGGAGTGATGTGACAGAGTGTTTGGAACTTTAATAGGAGGTCCATGTGCAGGATAACTTGCAAGAGAAAGTGGCTAACAGAGACAGGAGTCAACTGGGTCAGAGGTTAGTAACCCTGGGGCCATCTCAGTCATCTGTAGCATGCTTAATAAATACCTATGCCTTCCAGGCAGGGGCTATGAAATAATATCATCTGGAGGTAAAGCTGGGGTGTTTATGTTTTATTAGTTTGTTTTAATGGTGATTTTAAAAATTATTTATTCATTGTGGTAAAATATACATAACATAAAATTTACCCTTTTAATCAATTTCAAGTACAATTACTAGGAGATTCTACTTAGGGCTCCAAATGACTTCTAATTAAAAAGATGAGGAAAGGTATATGTATTGGGGAGGTAGAAAACTTTTGAAACAATGCCATTTATACTTAAATGTAAATTAATCTATGGCATCTGTGGGTTTTAGCAAATCATCTGATAAACTCATGAGGACTCTCACTGAATAATAAAAAAGAGCTATCAGGTCTAAGGAAGTACTGAATTAGAGCAAATCACTTATGTAGGCAAAAGCAAAACTTTTGCATAAATGATTTGTTCACCTTAGGGCTTCTTTTGATTTGTAAGTGCATCCCAGCGTAAGTAAGCAGTCCTTTTCATGCTTGGTAACCAACACCATTTTACTGAGTTATAGCCCTACTTTCTGGCAAATGCTACATGTTTTAGATCTCACACTGTGTGTATGCGCGCGTGTGTGTGTGTGTGTGTGTGTGTGTGTGTGTGTTAGTTCTCTAAATAATTCCTCAGATTATTAGCCGCTAATATAAGTCTTGAACTAAAATATCACTTATGTTGCTACTCCTGTTAAAAGCTAGTATACAAATGCCTTGAAACAAGTCTTCCCTCCACATATGTGAAACTTGCAAATATAAAATGTTTAGCTTTTTCCCTTCTCTTCCACTTAATTTCCCAGTAGTAGCAACTACTACCTCACAAAAATAGCAGCCAGTATTAATCATAATAATTTTTTCCCTCAGGTTCTTTCAGTGGTTATTAATTGTGCAGCATCAGAGGTTGTACAATAGAAGCAAACTTTTATGCCCTGTTAAAATTACCATCTCTGAATGTGGTAAGAAACAGCTCATTTTGATCTTTGACTTCTAGAATAAAAAGAAACATTCTAATAAAGCAAGTCACCAATGGCCCACTAAATTAAGGTCCAAGGAATCAATTTCAGGGAGCAGTTCATCAAAGTTAATGTGCAAGACATGTGATTTAAGATTTAGAAAGTTACAATGGCTAGGTCAAGTCTATACAAATCAAGGTCAAAATCCTGAAAACAACCGCTTCTCTGAACTTATAAAACATCTTACGAGAAATACAAAGAAAGTTTTAAAAAATCTGAACCAGATACTTCCAATTTTTTTTTCTAAAATGAAGTAAGTTCTTCGATTCAGGGAAGAATCTTGATATTTTGATATCTTATAATGAACCAGACTAGTGTGATCAAAAATCTAAAACCCCTTTTATTCTTGAAGACCTCTGAACATATTCTCTCAAACAACTTAGACATTTGGGCAAATCCAAAACACAATGTAAAGGATGTGTTCAGTCATAGAATGAATAGGTTGAGTTAATGGGCTAAGAAGTAAATATCTATCAGAACTCCTTTTGTTTTGAGATAATTACAGTTGTATGTGCTTTTAAGGAGGTTAAAATAAATTGTGAAAAATGGAATTTCTCAACATTAAAATTTATACCATACTCCTCATTTCCTCTGTAATAAAACCAGGTGAAATGTCTCAGTGTTCTAGGTATCTTGCAAAGGACAAATAACCTTAACTAAATGTGGCAGCTTAGGTCCCTCGAAGGCAAGAGTATTTGCCCTGTTGTGGGGCTTTTGGAGTCTCACTGGGAAAGGTGGTTAAGAATAGAATCACTCTCAAAGACCAAAGATTTTCCTCTTGTCTTCCTACTCCAGAGACACTCATCTGTAGCTGACTGGAGTCCTCGTTGCTGAAAACCGTAAGAGAATTTCAAGTGGGTGAACTGCATCAACAAAGATAAGTTTTGGATAGAAATGCCAATGAAATGAAGAGAAGTGGAAAATATACTAGAAAAGTATTGACTGGAGAAAAACAATGGGGAAACTTTAATATATTAAAGAAGGCTGGCCTTATCCAAATGATAACAGAGAGTCATCAAAGTACTTATTGCAGAGGAATGATGTGGTAATGCCTTGATTTTTTGAAACAGAATTTCGCTCTTGTCACCCCAGCTGGAGTGCAGTGGTGTGATCTTGGTTCACTGCAACCTCTGCCTCCTGGGTTCAAGTGATTCTCCTGCCTTAGCCTCCCAAGTAGCTGGGATTACAGGTACCGGCCACCACGCCCAGTTAAGTTTTGCATTTTTTACTAGAGATGCGGTTTCTTCATGTTGCCCAGGCTGGTCTTGAACTCCTGACCTCAGGTGATCCGCCTGCCTCAGCCTCCCAAAGTGCAGGGATTATAGGCGTGAGCCACCGTGCCCAGGCAATATTTCTTTCTTTTTTTTCTTCTCTCTCTCTCTTTTTTTGAGACAGAGTTTTACTGTGTCACCCAGGCTGAAATGCAGATGCAGTGGCATGAACACAGATCACAGCAGCCTTGACCTCCTGAGTTGAGTGATCCTCCCACCTCAGCCTCCCCAGTAGCTGGAACTACAGGTCTGTGCCACCACACCTGGCTGATAATGCTCTTTTAAGGAGGCTGAAATGGCTCCATGATGAAGATAGGTTAAAGGGGAGTTGACTCCCAGCTGCGTGATCTGTCTGCTCTGAGACATTCTGGAAATGGGATGCATTGTATTGAGAAGTGACTTGACAATATACACACTCAATGCTGAGGTGGTAGACCGTAGGGAGGTCTTTAGCCTTCCTTATTCCTGGCCTGGAAGATTTGAGTGGAAGATATTTCTTTAGACCATAGTTATGCCACATTGGCATGTTCAGCAGGTTGTTTGGCTCCAAACCTTGGAACGATCAAGCCCACACAAAATGGTCTTCTCCTGCTGTTGGAGCCTGTGTGGAGAACAAGACAGATCATTAAGTTCTGTTCTGGACTCTTCAATAACTAAATCTCTAAGTAGCCAGATACTCATAAAGTAGACTGTGGAGGTATAACCCAGGCCTCTCAACCTCAACCACCTCATCTGACTCAGTAAATCAAAGGCCAGCATTACTATTCATGGGATAAAGCAAAATCCTTTGTTGAATAACAATGAGTATTAACAGCACCGAAAAAGCAGAGTCATCTTTACCAGTTTATGATTTCCCTCACAAGAGACAGTGAACATTGAGAGTTTGTTTTGAAGCAGAATAATATTGGGAAAATAATTTCAGGGAAGGAATGAGTGAACAGATGAACCTAGAAATGGTTGTTGACATTGGACAGTACTCTATAGAAAAAAGCCTATATAGCTAAGGAACCAATTGCAGGTGCTTAACATGCCGGTTGTGGACATGACTCGCAAATATGTGCTTTCAGAATGATGGATCACCCCCAGATTCACCTCTGGGCTGATGCGCTGTTGAGAGCTGGTTAGCATTCCAGTTCTATTGTTGAGTTCGGGACTTGGAGGGCCTCTAGTGGCTGTCAGCCTCATTAGGAAAAGAAGGAACAACTGCTATGTCATCTGAAGAGTTTTGTGCCTGGAATTTAAAATGTAACATCTCTAAGACCGCCCTCTTTTGTGGCAGTTAAAGAGTTTTGGAATGACTAAAACATGAGTGGATTCTATAATAGAGAAACAATGACTCTGGTACTTCTTGACTTTGTTTGTATATGTTATTGAGTTAGTAACACAAGAGGTTTTTTTGTTGAAAATAAAAGATGATTAATGTACACTGCTCCAGAAAATATATTTCTACCTTTCTTTCATTCACAACATAATACGCTGGGTAAGTGTTTAAAAATCTTTTAAGTAGATTTAGTTTAGTTAATTACATCCTCTGCCTACCTCTCATCCGTCGTACACCCAGAGAGCCCTAAGAAGTTAGAGGGCAAATAACACAGCTTTTGGTGGGAACAGAAAAATGCATCCAACATTTCTTCTATTTGACTCTTACTATCTCCTTCCATTTCAGAATAGAAGGTGGGGCTGGAGGTGCATTCCGTTAAGAGGTGCTCAAATAAGAAAAGCTGACAAGAACTAGGTGAGCCTGGACTAAAAAGAATCCTATAGAGCAAAGCTCTACAATGAGAGGGTTCATGTTTGACTGTTCACTGTATCTCCTATAACTCACATATAGAAAATATCCAAACATTTTTTTCCAATAAAAGAACGAAAAACTATTAAGTGAGTTTCTTAGAACTAGCTCAGTTCTAGGCTATATGGACTGGTATTTCTAGAAATTTCTCTGTGATATAGGCTATATCAATAGGGTAAGAGACTAGATTTGCCTTAGGGAAGGGAGAGGAAAAACGGTAGTTAGCAATAGATGTACACAGATTACCAATAGCACAAGAATTATGATTTTGGGGAGATGTTTTAATAATCCAAAGGATACTGAATAAAGCCTGAAGCCAACAAGGAAGAGCATCCTGACACCTAGGAGTCATGAATTTCAAGTTACCACAAAAAACAAAAACAAAAAGGGGCCACTGTACTCCTTAGTATTCACAAACTCAGAACAAATACCTTTACAGTTTAATATTCATTTTTACATATCATACTTTATTACTGGAAATGTTGTGAGACTGACTCATTAAAACCAAAATATGCCAAAATGAGGCTGAGGCAAACCAAGGGACCCTTTCAAAATCCATCTCCAACGGTGCTCATTAAAGATGGCAGACCAGACTTCTGTATTTATTGCTTCTTCCTCCCAAGTCTCCATTCAATCAGTAGGACAGGAATAAAAAATGAAAACAGATAGAAGAAGAGAGAGACTATTAATGGAAAAGCAATTTTAATGTTTCTGGAAGGCAGAAACAGACAGGTGATGTTAACTGTGGAGACTGGATGGGAGGAAGCTGCAGCCTAGAATCCAGGCTATATATGCGGCCACCAAAGAAGCCCGCAACTTTCCCAGGGGACACTGGCAAGGCTTCAGACTCAAGGTCCCATGGAAGGAGTAACACATGTGGGACTAGTGGAAGGCCTGATAACAGAGTAGCTGGCTTCCCCACCCTATCCATTCTGACAACCAGAAGATAGGAATTTATCTCAGAGGGAAGATATGAGGGCTCTTCCCTAAAGAAACTGAACAGAAACTGTCTGGGAGAACCACAGCAGCCAGTGTGAATATTGTCATATTAAAGAAAAGTACATGGTCACCTGGAATTTGGGGGCTATACAATATAATAACCAGCTTCTTGCCCATTACCCGTAAAGCAATAATAATTATTAACATAACCAGTTCACAGAATCCCAGGTTAGACGTTATATGACCTGGTTCTGAAATACAGAATGATTAATTAAAGCTTACCAGAACTTTCAGGAAAGATTTCTAAATGAAGGGAAAAGTAGGCAATAAACACATTTTAAGAATCACTCAGAAAGAAATTAAGATTATTCTGGAAATTGAATGTCTACTTAGTAATCTTCAGAGAAATTTGAGAAGAAATCTATTCACAAAGCATCAATAGTATGTTAGAAACCATAAGAGAACATGAAGAAATCATAAAAATTAAAGAAGAAACCATAAGAGAACATGAAGAGATCATAAAAATTAATATACAACTCAAAAATTCTAAAAGTCATTATCAGCTTTTAAAGATAGGTCAAAAACTCTTCCAAATAGCTTAAATTTTCCAAATAGCCAGGAACAGTTCTAACTACTTTATTGACACAACAAGCCTATCGTGTAACTAGTATGAAGTTCTTCCTTTATAGCTGAGGTACAGAGAAATCCAAAGACACTTAGCTAAGTAGCCAAGATTAAAAGCCAGTTAGTCTAGCTCTAGAGTCCATGAGCTTAACTGCTTTTTAATACTATTTCTAGCAATATAATAGCTAACTTGCATTAAGTGATTACTCTGTGATAGGCACTGTTATAAATAAAGTAACTCATTTAGTCCTCTGAACAATGCAACAAGTAGACATCACCATTAGTCCATTCTATGGATGAGTAAATGTAAGAAAGAAGGGTTTGGAAACCACCATGTGTCACATATATGATAAGTGGGGAGACAGGATTTAGCCCATGAAGTCTTATTTCGGAATCTATTATGTTATCTAAAATACAAGGGGGTAAAAATATGAAAGGAAAGATAAGATATGGTATGTAACCAAGCCATTTAATATCTGTCTTAGAGTAGTTTCAGAAAGAAAGAGCAGATAAAATAGAGGTGAAGAAATCATCAAATAAATTTTAAAAGAAAAGGTCCCAAGCTAAAGGAAAACAAAAATTTCATATTAAGAAAGCTTACTTAAGAAGGTTTAATTTGCCCACTGTTCTGCACAGCTGAAGAGCCTCAGGAAACTAAAAATCATGGTAGAAGGGAAAGCAGGCATCTTCTTCCACAGGGAGACAAGGGAGAAAAGAGAGAAGAAAGAACTTTCGAATACTTATAAAACCATCAGATCTCATGAGAACTTGCTCACTATCACAAGAAAAGCATAGGGAAAACCACCTCCATGATCTAATCACTTCCCTCTCTCAATACCTGGGAGTTACAGATCCCTCCCTCAACACATGGGGATTACAATTTGAGATGATTTGGGTGCAGACACAGAGTCAAACCATATCCAAAGCTGATTTTAAAAATACACCTCAACCTACCATTGTGAAATTTTTGAGAAATAAAAAGAAAGAGAATATATTAAAATTTCTATTGATGGTAGAGGCATGATGATGGAATAAGGTAGGAAAAAAACAAATAAAATGAGACTTGACAGAATAAACATCTCATCTACTGTGGTGGATGCTAGAAGACAGTGAAGCCAGACTTAAGATTCTGAGAGGAGTGGTATTCAATCTAGAATTCTGTTCTCAGTCAAATTATTATAGTTAAATTTGAAGGCAAAGAGGACACCATTTAAATGTGTAAGAAATTAGAAACTTTATATCTCTTCTGGTAAGTAGCTACTTGAGGCTCTGTTCCAACCTGGTAAAACCAGACAGTAAATTAAAAATAAAAAGACAAAGGATCCAGGAAATAAGGCTTCAACCTAAGAAAACAATTAGAAATACCCTACATGCAGCAGGTGCCAAGATCAATTAGTCTAGCTTGAAGCAAGGGCTAGAGAGCTCCAAATGAGAAGAAGAAAGGAAGAGAGGGAGAGAATAAAAATTAAAAATGGCCATTTGGTAGAAACAAAAAGCTATACAAAAGAAAGGATATATAGTCATAATTTGTTTTCCTATGGTGAATGATACATTGGTGTAGTAATGTAAAATGCTTTACATTAACATTTAACCTCTATACAAACCACAAATGATGATGCTTACAAAGCAGAAAGTAGAAGTTAAAAAACGAAGTACACTTGATATAGTGTGAAGCCAAGCTAAGCCTCACTCTGCCAGTCTGCATGGTTGCAGGCTTAATACCACATTTAAACCACCAAGGGTTACAGCTTGTATTCTCCAAAGTGGCAACCTGAGCTGCACCTGGGTCCCTCTGACCTTGATGGGAGCTAGAGTTGCTAGCCAAAATGTGGAAAGCAGTGTCCCAAGGCTGTATAGGGCAGTGGGGTCCTTGGCCTGGCCCATAAAACAATTCTTTCTCCTAGGCCTCTGGGCCTGTGATGTAAGGGGCTGCTATGAAGGTCTCTGAAATGCCCTTGAAGTCTTTTTCTCATTGTCTTGGATATTAGTCCTTCGCTCCCTTTTAGTTATGCCAATATCACAGGTAAGTGGTTGCTCCAAAGCCTCCTTGAATTTCTGTCCTAAAAAAGTTTTTTCTTTCTTTGCCATACAACGAGGCTGCAAATTTTCCAAACTTTTATGCTCTGCTTCATGTTTAAATATAAATTCCAAATTTGAATCATGTATTTGTTCCTGCATCTAAGCATAGACTGTTAGAAGCAGCCAGGCTACATGTTTAACACTTTGTTTGCAGGTTAGAAATTTCTTCCACCAGATATTATGAATCATCACTCTAAAGTTCAAGCTTTCACAGAACCCCAGGGCATAAAAACGATGCAACAAAGTTCTTTGCTAAGGCGTAACATGCATGACCTTTGCTCCAGTTCTCAATAACTTCCTTATTTCCATCTGAGACTTCATCATCCTGGACTTCATTGTTCATATCACTATCAGCATTTTGGTCAAAACCATTTAACCAGTTTCTAAGAAGTTCCAAACTTTACCTCATCTTCCTGTCTTCTCCTAAGCCATTCAAACTCTTACAACCTCTACCCATTAACCAATTCCAAAATCATGTCCGCATTTTTAGGTATTTTTATAGCAATATCTCACTCCCTGATAGCAATTTTCTGTGTTAGCCTATTCTCTAATTTCTATAAAGAAATACCTGAGATGCAGCTCCCAGCGAATGAAACTCAGAGGGCTAGAGGACTTCATGATTCCAAACGAGGTGCCGGTTCATTTCTGTGGGACTGATAGGGCACTGAAATTAGGTCCAGGGAAGGAGCCACAGGGCGAGAGCCACCCACGGGGGCAAATCAAGATGGGGGGAGTGCATCCCCACCTGAAACTTGCAGCCGGCTGGGAGAGTTGGGGGACTTAACCCCCTCAGTGCTCCGGTTCAGATTCTGTGCTTACCTCATCCCTCCTGCAACCCATGGTCCACGAGAGCCCTGCCAGACAGTAGGGCACCGTGAGTAGTTGATGCAAATCTGAGTAGTGGCTACCGCTGGGTAAGGCAAGTTGTTGCAGGGGCCTGGGCAGGGGTTTGGACTAACATCAGAGGGACAGACCATCCCACAGAGGGAGGCATTATTGAAAGCAGGGAAACAGACCACAAGGCCTGGCAGGCCCCACCTCCACAGAACTCAAACTGAAGCCCTTGCTAGAGAGCTTGGCAGCAAATACACCAGCTTGACCCCAACCGGGAAGATCCAGCTGGGGAAGGAGAGAGGCCATTGGGAAGGCGGGGCCCATCTTACCTGCAAACAAACTCAGGGAAGGACCACCCACC
>PVKP010030017.1:0-28366 GCA_004027715.1 Plecturocebus donacophilus
TGTGTGTGTGTGTATCACAATTTCTTTATCCACTTATTGATTGATGGGCATTTGGCCTGGTTCTGTATTTTCACAGTTATGACTTGTGCTGCTATACACATGCATGTGCAAGTATCTTTTTTGTATAATGACTTCTTTTCCTCTGGGTAGATACCCAGTAGAGGGATTGCTGGATCAAATGGTGTTCTACTTTTAGTTCTTTTTTTTTTTTTTTTTTTTGAGGCAGAGTCTCACTGTGTTGCCCAGGCTGGCATGCAGTGGCATGATCTCAGCTCACTGCAACCTCTGCCTCCTAGGTTTAAGCAGTTCTCCTGCCTCAGCCTCACAAGTAGCTGGGATTACAGGCATGTGCCATAATGCCTGGCTAATTTTCGTATTTTTAGTAGAGACAGGGTTTCACCATGTTGGCTGTGTTGGTTTTGAACTCCTGACCTCAAGTGATCTGCCCCCTTCAGCCTCCCAAAGTGCTGGGATTACAGACATAAGCTACCACGCCCGGCTTACTTTTAGTTCTTTAAGGAGTCTCCATACTGTTTTCCATAGTTGTACTAGTTTACACTTCCACCAGCAGTATAGAAGTGTTTCCTTTTTATCACATCTGCACCAACATCTATTGTTTTTCAATTTTTTTATTATGGCCATTCTTGCAGGAGTAAGGTGTATCACATTGTGGTTTTGATTTGCATTCCCCTAATCATTAGTGATGTTGAGCATTTTTTCATATGTTTGTCAGCCATTTGTATATCTTCTTTTGAGAATTGTCTATTCATATCCTTAGCCCACTTTTTAATGGGATTGTTGGTTTTTTTCTTGCTAATTTTTTGAGTTCCTTGTAGATTCTGAATATTAGTCCATGAATTACATTGGAAATAGGACATTCAATGATGATTCAATGGATGCTCAAAAAAAAAAAGACTGTATGTTAGACTAGGTATTTTGTAAATGTACAATTTTAAATTCATAGAGGCTCTTCTAGATAAAGTCAGAATTATTGGCCTATACTCTCATACGGAGTCTGGATAGAGTGGAATTGGTACTCATTGTATCAGAATTTCATTCTCTTGTGTTGATAAGAATTCTCCATAAATCAGTAACTTAATCACTGTAAAAAAGGAAACTGAAAATTGGCTTTCACAAAACTGCTATGGTGTCTAAAAAGTTGTACCTTTAAAGGTGTGTTTCTTTATACTTCTGAATTAAGAGTATTGAATTACCTTGAGGTTTAACAATTCCACTGTTTAGAGTATTTATATTTAGTATTTAGAGTATTTACACCTAGAAAAAAAGTCTTATATTGTGCAGATTTTAAAGTAATTGAAAAGAATTTTTGAAAGACTAAAAAAAAAATTGGTTTTGAAGTGCTTTGGAAAACATATCATTTTTTTTTATTTGTAAGTTTAAAAGTCAGTTTAATTTCTTATTATAGTAAGTAGCTACTTAATGTACACTTGTTAAATTGAGTGGAATTTTTAAATAAATATAGGCTCTTTATAGGATAGGAAGTTCATTTCTTTGTATATGTGTTTGTTTGTTCACTCGTTAATTTGTTCCTTTATTCAGAAAATATTTATTGACTATCTGTTATGTGTCAGGCAGTGTCCTAAGAGCTGCAGATAAAAATGTGAGAATAAGATTTCCACTTTTTGTGTGATAATGTGATTTGTGTGTGCATAGATTCGGTCGTGGAAAAAATTGAGCAGTCACAAATATAGGCTCTATGTAGGATAGGGAGTTCATTTCTTTGTAAATGCATTCATTTGTTTACTCATTAATTTGTTTATTCAGAAAATATTTATTGACTACCTACTATGTGTCAGGCAGGGTCCTTAGAGCTGGGGATAAAAATGTGAGAATAAGATTTGTGTGTGTGTGTGTGTGTGTGTGTGTGTGTGTGTGTGTGTGATAACATGATTTATCTGTGCATAGACTCAGTTGTGGAAAAAAAATGAGCAGTGACAAAATTAGGTAGTTTACCAGTTTCTCTTAAATTGTATAATATCATAAAGTAATTTCATTATTTTCCTTAAAATAGGGTAGGTTACCAGAATACCAAACACATTCCAAAATAAATAAAATAACTTTTTGAATTGTCTTTCCTACCCTCTTCCATGAGAGAGAATTAATTATACTTATGATTTTAAGAATTGATTTCTGTTAATAATAGATAAAGGATGGGGGATTTATTGTTACCTTGAATACTGAGTATTTAGAAAATAATGTATCACAGATTTTTTATTTGTAATAATTTTATTACTGTTTTTAAAAATCTTCTGTGCTAGACCGTTTTGAGCTATATTTCCTTATTTGTAAGATTATTAACTTTATCAGGGCAATAACATTTACTTATTTATGTAGACCTTATACCATACTTTCCAAACAAAATTTGAGATATTGAACTGCTTTACGGGTTTTTGGTATTAAGTCATGAGTATTCATTTTAAAAATGCAGAGCATGTAGCCAAATGAGTGGTATGAAGGGCTTTATACCATTTGCCTTGGATTCTAGTATTGCTGTTCTTATTCAAGACATACTTAGAAGGCCACTTGGCCTTCAAAGTCAGTTAAAACTGCATAAGAAAAGTGTTGGAATGTTCTTCAGAGTCAGTTAGTACTGCAAAAAAGAAGTGATGGAATGTTCTTCAAAGTCAGTTAAAACTGCATAAGATAAGTGATTTCATTACAGTTCAGTCATATCTCTGCTTTTCTTTTACTAAAAGTATCACCCGATTTTATAAATATTTTTTTAAAGGTTGAAGATTTGCTATCATTGAAGATATTTCAAAGAATGTGCTAGTGATTTCAGGAGAGGTGTTTTAAAAATGATATGTGAACAGTAGTAGCTATTCTAGCATATAGAACTATTCTGTGGTGGAATGCTTTGTAGAAGACAGCAAGCGCTTGCAAGTGTGTTTTGTTAAATTAATGTGATTAATGTATAGTTGTTACTTACCAGTTCAGTACAGTTTGCTGTCCATTTGGAGTTAGAATGCATTCCAAAACTTACATATACATTTTTTTCCTCATTGAAGTTGTCAGGGTCAGACTGGAGAATACATTTGCAGCTAGTTGAAGGTGTAGTTTGTGTAAGAGGGTCTTATACGTGTAATCATTTGTCATTTAAGTATGATATAGATGATAGCTTTTTTGTTTGTTTCAGCTTTTAACTGCTTTTGAGAATGCACTGGGATTGTCAGATAAGATTCCTAGTGAAGATCACCAAATACTTTATAGGCATTTCATTCAGAGTTTATCCAAAGTAAGTTGATTTTTAAATCTCTAGTGTGACGTATGTATTTCTAATTAAGGAAGTGTTCACAAATACATTTTATGACTACTAGAATATAGTGTATTTTGCTTTTATATTTTCAAGCTTCCTCATGAGACTGCTAGATTGAAGAAGGCCTGTGAAGGAATGATAAACATCTATCCTACTGTACAGTATCCATTAGAAGTGCTTTGTTTGCATTTAATTGAATCAGGTAATTTCTTCTTTATTATAGGGTGTGTCTTAGAGGTGTATGATTGTGTGAGTGATATTATTAATCAAAAAATGTTTTAGTGCCTACCATGTTTAAGGTGTTGTTTCTGTGTTTCTGGACATAAAATGAAGTATAATGTGTAGTCTTTGTGTACATGAAAAGACTAATAAATATAGGAAAGTACAGTAATACAGAAGAATTATGAGTTTCCAGATTTATTATTGATCAGTGAAATCTTTTTGATTCTGGGAATTGGAAAGAGTCTTGAATTTTTTATAGATACTAGATAAGCAGGAGTGGGGGAAACATACTCCAGCTGGCATGAGCAGAGATGTGGGGCTAGGTGCATTTTTTAGGAATGGCAAAATCGTTTTGCTTGCTATAGTGGAAGAAAGAACTAAAATAAATAATATTTTGGCTAAATAAGTCAGACTATATTACACAGAGCTATGAATATCACAGAAAGGATTTTTGGAAAGTTTAGCTGCCTCAGTGTTGATGTTATGTCATAGTGTCATAAGAACAGTGTTATGAATACTATGATATTATAAAGTAAATTCCTGAATTATCTAGTTTTTTAATGAAATAGAGCATCTTCAAGTGGGAGAATTTATTTCTGTGTATACTTCATGCTCTTGCATCTTCATGTACTTTCTTTGGGGAGAAGAGGGACTTGATGACAACTAACTTGCTTGGAGTTGGAAAATCTGTAGCTGTGGATATGTTCTATATAGGGCTGGTACTCTACCAGTTTACAAGAGATTGGCTATATTGGTTTTTCCCACCAGGTTCTTTCATTTTTGTCAGTGTCTGTGTTTGTCAGATTTTTTTTTAATAATCCTAATTTTATACCTGTATTCTCTTGAGGTAAACAAGTTCACAGAAGTTAGTCACTGAAATAAAAATATTAGTACATACAACGCTGTGATAGTGTCAATTATTGCAGAGCTTTACTAATCCATTTAATTTTTTTCACTTTGTTGCTAAATGAGTATATGCATGAGACTGCTTTTTGTGTGAATGACCCTTATATGCGTCATAGTAAAAAAAAGGGTTGGAAACTACTGCTAGAGATAACAGAAGGAAAATTCCTTGGGAGAAAATGACCACTGCACCTATCTCAGTTCTCCTCACTTTAACTCTCCTTTTAAGTCCTCTTTTACTTTTTTTTTTCCTGGTGTCTGAATAAAAAAATGCTGTTACCTTCAGCTCTGGATTTTTTGGTGAGAAGCAGATGCTCTTTGCCTTACTTTAACTAAGTCAAAGATAGACTTAGGGGAGTACCTTTCATTACCATGAGAAGAAAGAAAAAGTAAAAAGTATAGTGAGTGGAGTATAAAGTCTTGAAGAAAGAGAAAGTAAAAAGTATAGTGAGTGGAGTATAAAGTCTTAAACTAACATGGTGTGTAGGACAGACTGTATAGAAGGTGGACTAGTTCTAGTAGACATAGTGATACTAGGATTGAATGAACTAGGAGTATGACAGTGATGATAGAAAGGAACAGATGAATGAAAAAATGAAAGTTATGTCTTAGAGGTAAAGGGAGAGAAGAATCAATTTTAACTTTCACCTCTCCTGAAAAGTTGGCCCAGTAGGGCATGATGATTTGTATGAAATGTAGGTTACTGAGAGGAGATGTTAAATGGGGCAGTCAATGGGAAATGCCCATCAGTGGTTTGCAGATGAGAGATCAATACTAAGGCTAGACATATGGTTTGAAAATCATTTGCCTGTAGGTGAAAAGGAAGTGGAATAGTTGCCATCAGAGGAGGACTAAAAGGAAAAATGCTGAGAACTGTACTGTGGGCAATGCTGGCTGGCTTGAAGGGAAAGAGATGAAAAAGAGGAAGGGAGGAAAGAGAAGGGATGAGGTCAGAGAAGAAGGGGGGCCCTGAGGAGAAGCAGCACAGAATACAGGGAAAGAGTATTTCAGAACAGATTATTATGGTCTGCCTTGATAAATTGAGCCAACTGAGTTTATGATTATGATAAGGCAAGAATAGGAAAAAGTGGTTAGCAGTTATACAAAGGAAAGTGAACTCGGCTAACTGCATTAGGGAGTAGTAGGATGAGAAAATGAAGCCTGCAGAGGGGTTAGTAAGCTTTTAGAGGAGAGAGAGAAGAACTGCAATAGCTGCCTGGCAGGAGTGTTTTAAGAAGAAAGAGTTAGTAGGTTAGTTAGTTAACATTATGAGTGTTGAATTGAGGCCAAGGAGGATGAGGTACACCAAGCACAAGGAGCATACTTATGAAGCCTTGTGATTTTTTCTGATAGGAAGCTTAGTTCCAAAATCACCCAGTTTCTTCTAACTTTAATATAAGACTCGGTGTGTCCCAAAGATAAGTAGGCTGATTTTCTTTATCATATGGTCCTGGTATCAATTCTTTTCCCCTATTCTGCTGTTACTGTTGCTATTGAAAAATTATTGGCTGGTATTCACTCTTTTCTCTCTATTTCTTGTTCGACTGTTTATGGTTTGCACCATTCTCTCAGTCTTGGCTTGCTCACATGCCAAATGACACAGTGAATATTTTGAAATTTTCTGAGGACTGACAGAATGCTTTCTCAAAAGCATAAACGTACTTATAATGTACACTTGTTCTTATATTCCAAAAAGCCTACAAAATGATAGAAAAAATAGGATCAACAAATAGTCTACAGAGTTTTGCACATAAATTTGGTAGTTGACAAAGTGCTCTAATAAAGAGGTATTGAAGGGATTATACTGATGATTTGAAAGTGTCTTATTTTAAATGAAAAAGATTATTTTTGAATAAGGTTCTAGATTGGTATTGTGCAGAATGGAAAGGAAAGAAGGTCTATATCATGGCGAAAAAGTAGTGTAAATGTGTAGTAAAACTAGGGAAGTGTTCTTTCTCTTCTGAATTGTTGGTTGCAGGAATTTGTGGAATTGAGCAATTTAGGTTTAGGTACATTTCAAGGTAAAGTAGTATTCTTTGGGTGGAAGTTCAATAATTAATGCAGGACAGTAGGAAGCTATGCCTAATTATTTCTTTTTTTCTTTTTATGACTCCTCTAAACCAAACTTTCAGTATATGAAGAACTTCTGAGAATCTGTAAGGTCTTTGAAGTCTGAGCCACTCTCCCACAAAGTGCTTCAATGTCTGCACAGTTTGCTACTTCACAGCAGTTAATCACCAAGTTCTCTTCCACAAAAGACAAATGTATTTCATTCTCCTTTGCCCTGCTTTGCTTGTTGAGAATTCAATATTCATTTTCAAAATGACTCAGTTTTTAAACCTTCGTATAGCAAATAGTGAATGGCTTTCACAGTTGTCATCTGTTGAAATGTTTTTTTTCATGCTAAATGACCTTTTTTATTTATCTTATTTTGCTTTGTTGCCGAAATGGGGGAGGATAAGAAAGCTTGGTTTTTCAAATTCAAGCAGAAAAGAGCTGCTTTCAGATTTTGTGCTTTAAAACTGTTAGAAAATCCAGGTCAAAATAAAGATATGAATGCCACCAAATTGTACATTTTTTTTCTTCCCCTCTCAAGCTAGGTTTATTTAAAAGAAAAATTAGATAGTATTGATCAGTTTCTTTGGGATGTCAGTAATGAATTTTTTAAAATTAAATTGACAGTGTTTTTATAGTAAACTTTAAGAAATATAATTGCATAGTTATTACTTAGCATCCAAACATGGACCTCTTCTGAATACCCTCTACCCTTGGAATTTTAGCTTTCATCAGCCCCAAATTTGGCTTGCTTTTTTGAGAAATAGAAATAATACTGTCTGACTGTTTTAAAGTTGTTAAATCTGGAAGCTTAGAATCCTTTAAATGTTAAAAAGAGCAGATAAGTACATGATTTTCTATTGAAAAGCAATGAAATCTATTTCCTCTGTTTTTGTCCTCCACCAAAGTATTTATTTAGCCAGCATTCTCAACAAGAGTAAGTATGAAGAAGGGAAGGATTGGGAGTTGAAGCTGAAATATTCTTTATCTCTTTATACAAGGATCATTAGTTTTGTTATTACTGTTGCTAGTTTTGGGAATACTACAGAAAATTCCTCTCAGTGCCCACTTGGTCATATGCAGAGAATTGTTACCCAGGGCCAAACATGAGCATGGTCTCCCCAGATCTTATTTTGTTTTTATTGTTATGCTCCCAGGCTTTAGCAAAGGGAATATGTTAGGAGGTTTTCTTGTTTTAAAAGTTGTTTATGTTCATCTCAGCCTTTTGGCCTTTTGGAAACGGTTTTCATGGACCAACCCACACTTTGTTTACCGGTGTGTTGTTTAAGGTACCCTAAGTATGGATGATCATTGGAAAGATGCATGATTTTTTTTCCCCTGTTTTCATCCAAGGTGTATTTCTTGTAATACAGGCAGTTTATGTAGTCAAGGTAGTCTGTCATAAATTATGTTTCTGTGGAGGAAGAATGTTTAAACTCAGATGAGTAGAGACAAAAGGTAAGAATTTGGTAGCTTTTTTATTAGGATGGTGAAGATTTTTAATTTTTTATAGTAATTTTCAGCTGTTACCTATGAATAGACTAAGGCTTTTTAAACATCAGTTCATGATAGTATTCTAAAGGATCATCACAAAATTTCATGAACATTTACCATGTATCTCAGATACCATGCTGGTCTCTACTCTCCAGAGGTTACCATTTAGCCACAGAGGCAATAAAGCCAGAATATCCATGTTATAAGACTAATAATAAAGGTGGTATATGATATTAACAAATATTGTAGACCTGTGGTCTTTAAGTATGATCCTTGGACTGGCAGCATTAGCATCACCTGGTAACTTCTTAGAAATTCAAATTCTTGAGTCTTAACCAGACCTACTGACCCGTAAACTTTAGGGATAGGGCTCAGCAGACTGTGTTTTAACAAATCTTCCAAGTAATTGTGATAGTTTAGACAATGTCTAGTTTAGACAATACCACTAGATCAAAAGGGGAAAAGCCGCTAGTTTGCTTGGGAGGATATAGGATGTAGGGAACTAGGCATATCTAATTTTGGAATTCATATTTATGGAAGCAGTGGTGAGAACATATTGACAGGAAGTTCATGCCTAGAAGCATAATAGTAACAGACTTGTGTCTTTTTTACTGGCTTACTAATCAAAGTAGTATTTCTTCCAATTTGTTTTCATATTTTGCCAAACAGTACGAAGTTTTAACTCTTAAGCCATTATGAATTTTTTTTAATTTTTAGTGCTAACTTGGATTTCTAAATCAGTATATAACATATTACTAATGGATTATACATTGATGTACAAATGGTTTTCAAAATTTGAAGTATATGAACTAAATGGAATTATTCAAATAATTTACCTTTGATAATCTGTGACTGAAACAGTGATTCTCTACATATGGTTTGGGCTTATATGTTTTATGTAGTTGTTAAAGCATTGGGTCTTTATTTCAGGGGTTATTTTTGTTTCTCATATTTATTGCTTCAAGTCTGTCTTTTTAAGAATTCTCCTAAGTGATTAAATGACTTTATTAAAGTTGTGAATGCTATTTGCCATTTATTCTAAAAACAGAAATTGCAATTTTTTATTTGTTTTTATGATTTTCTTGGATTGAGAGTGGAGAAAATGGAAATATTACAAAATATATAATGTTTTCTAAACTTTTACCAAAATAAATTTGAGAATAAAATAAATATAGGCATTGGATGACTACTTCATAAGTGTCATGATTCACTTACGTAGAAAAAGATAGTTTTAGAAAAATGTGGAAATGTACTGGTGAACTTGTAGACTTAAGAGGAATGTGACTAAGTCTTTGTGCAGTGTCCTGATGAGTAACCTGCCCATCTTGTGATCCTTGGATGCTGAAAGAGTCCATGGGATCTGACTGCCATGTCTCTTGCAGCGCATGGTTGCCCAAGAAGAGAACGTGATGACAGATACTCTGCTTTCACAAGGGCTCTTGTATTTCACAACCGAAATTGTTACAGCTGGCAAGCAGTAGGTTATGTGGCTTAGCCTACTGGCAAGTAGCAGGTTTCTTCTGTGAAATCCTAAAGTGGTTTCTACTTCCAATATTTAAAAAGATGAAAAGGCATAATTTTTTAAATGAAATGTTAATATTTTCTGCATTTGCTGGTCTACTTAAGTTTTGAATTTCTGGAATCAGCATGTGGTGAAGAATGCATAAGAATATAAAGGCAGCTTTTGAGATTTAAGAATATGAGTTTTGGCATTTAGAAACTTGATATATGTATACTAATAACCTTTTCTTTTAATTCCAGGAAATCTTACTGATGAGGGACAGCAGTATTGTTGTAGATTAGTAGAAATGGATTCAAAAAGTGGTCCAGGCCTCATTGGCTTAGGCATTAAAGCATTACAAGACAAAAAGCATGAAGATGCTGTTAGGAACCTAACAGAAGGTAAATGTACAGTGTATGGCTTGTAACATGAAGTATAATTATTATTCAGTCAGTAGGCATTTATCTTTGAGCCTTCTTTTAAGGAATGTATATCTAAGGTGGAAGGGGAAAAAATGTACCTGCATACCTTGGACTCTGCTTAGGTTTTAATTCTGACTCTGCTAATTTCTAATTTTAAGACCTCAGAAAAGTTAATTAAACTTCCTGTGTGTCAGTGTTTTCATTTGTAAAATAGGGATATCTATATGTTTAGATAAATAAATAGAAAGATAGACAGATATGTAGATGTATATGCCTTAGGAACCTAGGCTTTAACTTAATTCTTATTAGGTATGATGTTTCTGGAAGAACCTATATTCAAGTTGTAGATCTGAATGGCAAATACAAGCCAGGTAGGTGTATGAAGGGAATGAGAGGAACATTTTAGGCAGAGATCAATCTGATCAATTTGAGCTAAGAGGAAAACTGTTATTTAGAGAATTGCAGGTTCACAGAGGTTTGAGAATGAAATGTGTGTACGGGGGGGACAAGAAGTGAGACTGTAGAAGGACGTAGCAAAACCTTGGTAAGGATTTTGCACATTATCCTAACAACAGTGGGCAATCAGTAAAAGATTTTTAGCAGGGAATTTTATAATCTTATTTGGATTTTTAGAAATATTCTGGCTGCAGTGTAGAGAATGCACTGGGGTGGATGCCAGGCACTTGGAGTGATTTGGGATAAAGGTGGTGGAGGTCTTAACTGAAGTGGTATTGGTAGAGATGTAGACAAATGTATGGAGGGAAATTAATTGGGGCAGAGAATCAGTGTGACTATGTAGCTGATATGAGAGATGAAGAGGGGAGGAATCTGATTTGGAGAGTAGGTGGTGGTGCCATTCATCTATGTAGTCTCAGAAACATTGGTTTTTATGATTGTTTTTATCCTTTTAGGGTTAAAGGAAAGCCCTCTCTGCACAACTGCATGGTTTCATCTGGCAGAAGCCCAAGTCAAAATGCATAGACCTAAAGAAGCGATTTTTTCATGCAGTCAAGGTATTTTTGATACTTTTTGGGTTGATACATAACCCAATTTGTTTTTATTTTAAAGGACAAAGATAGTGATTTTAAAAACCAAAATGCTATATTTTGTATTTTAAAATGCTAATTTTAAATTCACTGAGGTTAAATAAAAGTCTGCATATATGTCTGCTAGTGTATTTGTTTTTAAACTGACAATGAATATTTAGCAAAATTTTCCTGCATTTGAAATACTGACATAGTCAGTTTAGGCTTGAGTCCTCTGTCTTTGTAACAAGGAAGTTTCTGGTGGGTCCAAGACACATGTGTTCTTAATTTCTCTGATATGGAGAGGGGAATCCTTGGGCATCTTGGAGCATATCTGAATATGACAGGGTAAGGGGTGGGGGTAGGAAATCATGAAAGTGGTTCACTGTTTCTGACCCACCTGACAGCTGGCCCTTTGTGACTGAGAAATAGTTCAGCTTGGTCCATTCTAATTCAGCTGCTTTCCCCTTCCAGTATACTTAATTTCTTGTATTTGTTACAGGTGCTTTGGTTATGGGCTAACCTTTATTGTTTAACAGATATAGATAGCCATTGTCATTTTTTTAAGGATGTTCAGTTTTATTATATATTGTGTGAAGACAGAGGTTTTAAATTCAGATATGATCTGTTTTAAATTCAGGTCTTTCCGTAAGGAATTCAGGGAAGAATTTATATTTAGCTTTTAGTTATTCTTCATGTATACTGTTTTGAAAATTTATGCTTATTGTATCTGCAATTTATTACATATCATCCTTGAAAAAGAAAACTTAAGTGATATGGCTGTCTTCATTTGGATACCTTTAATTTTGTCAGCTCTGAAGATCATAGATAATCATGGTGCGTCTGGTGGCAGTCTTTACCAGAGGAATCTTTGTCTTCGTTTGAAAGCAGAGGCTTTGATTAAACTTTCAGATTATGAATCTTCAGAGGAAGCAATTCGTACTCTTGATCAGGTAGTCTACCAAGTTTTCTTCAACTTTGGTTAGTTTCCAATAACCAGGCAACAACCCTTCTCTGCCTACCACAAATAAATTTACTTATACAGATTTTGTGTTAGAGGTATGAATTCACCACATTTGCACTTTTATAAGTCATTCATATATTTGGGAACTTCTAATTTTATTTGTTTGCCTTTTGATTAAGGACTTACAGTACTCATCATATAAGACTTTCTTTCTTTAGTTCTAGAACTTATTCTCCTTTCTTCCTTTTGCCCTCTTAGGTTATTACTACTTGATTATTATTAATTTGAGATTCTAAATTTTTTCCTCCAGGAAATGTTCTGTAGATTTGACAAGAATAATTAAGAACACTATCAGCTTCATGGTAGAGAATGTTGTTTATTTGCTTCATTCAAAAAAAGATTGATATTTCATAATGAAATCAATTTCTTTGTTTTTGGGGTTCAAGCAATTTGAAATTCCATACCGAAAAAAAAACCCCGTAACTGGTAAAGTATGAATTTTAACATTGTGTCCTAAAGATTTTTGTCGGGTAAAGACTATTACTGGTCTAAAACTAAAATTGAGTTTTTCAAAGAAGTTCAGTTTTGTATATTTCAAAGGGCTTTGTATATAATAATATTTTTTTTAAATCAGAACTGTTGTCAGCACCCTTCAAGAATTAGTATTTTCTTGTTTTCCTTTTGCCATCCTGCCAGTCATTTGTTTTGTGTGAATGTTTTATAAAGGTTTTTCAAATAATGTTTTCACAAAAAAACAAAATGAAAAGTTTTTGGACTCTGATAGTTTAGCAGAGTCCAGGTCTGAGATGGAAAATGTACAAGATGAGCTGAGAACACCTTGTCATGCTAGAAAGCAAGAAACTATAAAAGGGCTCAGATTGCAAAAGGGCTCAAGAGCTAGCATGAAGAGATTCTTACTAGCTTTATAAAGAGGGCACTAGCTGATGTGCTATGTTGAAGTACATCAAATTGTCAATTATGTTAAAGCTATGTGTTCATTATACTACAGAAAACGAAAAATCATCAAATGTCCTCAAGAAAACAAATCTCTGGGGGAGTGCTAAGAACCCAACTGTAAAGAATAAAGGCATTTATCCTGCCTTTTCTATCTGAATTATTCCTCAGGATAGTGAAATAGTGAGGGTAGGAGAAGTTTGTCTTTGTTGAAGTATTCCATTTAATAAGAGAAGATGACAGAAAATCACCATTTTGTAATCCCCAATGAATTAATAGATCTAGGCATCAAAGGTTAATGGCTGCTACCATCACAAAAAGAAAAACAATCAGGCCAGGCACAGTGGCTCACACCTCTAATCCCAGCACTTTGGGAGGCCGAGGTGGGTGGATCAATTGAGGTCAGGAGTTTGAGACCAGCCTGGTCAATATGGTGAAGCCCCATCTCTACTAAAAATATAAAAAATTAGTCAGGCCTGATGGTGCGCACCTGTAATCCCAGCTACTTGGGAGGCTGAGGCAGGAGAATCGCTTGAAGCCAGGAAGCAGTGGTTGCAGTGAATCGACATCATGCCATTGCACTCCAGCCTGGGTGTCGAAGCAAGACTCTGTCTCAAAAAAACAAAAAGACAATCAGACCCAACCAAGCGCAAGTACACCTGAGGTATCCTCGGGAATCTTCAAACCTGAATCGCATCAAGCTTCTAAACCCAACTACTAATATACTGGAAATACAGGGAACCAAGGAACATGTTAAACACTTTGAGAACACATTTTGCAAAATCCAGACTCTGAGAAACTGTGACAAATAGACCATATTTTTCAACAGTTAAATTGTAAGGAAGAAAAAAAAGAGAAGGAGGGGATCTTACTGATTAAAAGAGACATACGGCCTATTAGCCAGTTGAAATGTATGTGTCTTACTTGGATTTTGATTTTAAAAATTGTTCAAATATTTTATGAGACAACTAGGAAACTTGATAATGTTAAGGATGAATTGTTGGTTTTGTTTAGGTATGATAATGGTAATGTGGTTATGTAATTTAGAAATGAACTTTTAGATATAGATACTGAAGTATTACAGATAAAATGTTAAAATATCTGGGATTTGTGTCAAAATAATCTGAACAGGAATGTTGTAAAATTGGTGGAGGTATAGATTAAAAAATGATTGCCTATGAGTGTGATTCTGTAGCTGGATGATGGACACATTTGGGTTTATTATACTAGTTTCTGTAGTTTTTTTTTTTATGTATATGAGATTTTCCCTCATAAAAAGGTTATAAAGAGTAAAGATGGGTTAGTAGTGATAGAAATCTGGACCTCTATTTCTTTATTCTATTAGGACACTGCTTTTCTGTGTTCATTTTTTAATTAAAGCAAACATTACTGTGGTTGTGTTGAAGGAGATTTATAGCAGTTTGTTACAATTATTTTCTAGGTTTCCGATGCAGATAATATCCCAGGACTTTTGGTTCTCAAAAGCTTGGCCTATCGGAACAAAGGTTCATTAGACGAAGCTGTAAAGGTTGGTTTTTTTATTCAAAGTGAACATTTTTTGAGTTAAAAATCATTTTTATTTGGGTATAGAGTTGACAAGTATCTATTTTATAGATTATGGAAGACCTTCTCTCTTCTTACCCTGACGTGGCTGAAGTTCATGCCCTTGAGGCTTTGATTCACTTCACCAAAAAGGACTATCTACAAGCAGAAAAATGGTAAGGACATATAGATTGGTCATAGAACCATTAATATCTTCGTTTTTTTATATTTCTCAGAAATTCAAAATGAGTAGGCTTGATTTTGTATGAATTTGATCTTTGTGAGCTTTAAGTTTTAGTATTTTTAAGAAATGTTTAGCATGTAGTACAGTAGCTATAAAAAATTATATGATGGGTTTCAAATCTAATTAGCCATTCTTGGCCAGGTGTGGTGGCTCACACCTGTAATCCCAGCACTTTGGGAGGCCAAGGCAGTTGATTACTTGAGCCCAAGAGTTCAAGACCAGCCTGGGCAGCATGACGAAACCCTGTCTCTACTAAAAATACAAAAATTAGCTGGGCGTGGTGGCACATGCCTGTAGTTCCAGCTACTGAGGAGGCTGAGGCCTGAGAATTGCTTCAACCTGGGAGGTAGAGGTTGCAGTGAGCCAGGATTGTTCCACTGTATTCCAGCCTGGGTGACAGAGTGAGACTCGGACTAAAAAAAAAAAATCTAATTAGCTAATTACAATGTCCACTAAGCAGATGTAATGTTCAGCATAGTCTGAACACTTAGCACACGGTAGTGCTAAAAGGCCACGGTGCTTTTTAAAGCTCCTCTTCAAAAACAAATCACTTTTTTGATTTGTTTCTAATTTGGCACTTCTGAATCACTGAAACTTTCTTCCAACTAGGAGTCTCCTATATTTGTATGTGTGTGTGTGTGTGTGTGTGTGTGTGTGTGTGTGTGTGTGTGTGTGTGTGTGTTTATTTTACTATTCCTTTTTATTACCCTTTGGTGACTTAGTTTTCAGAGAGCTCTTGAGAAAGATACTGAAGTTGCGGAATATCATTACCAACTTGGATTAACATACTGGTTCATGGGTGAAGAGACAAGAAAAGATAAAACAAAGGCTCTTACCCACTTTCTGAAGGTAAAGCAAGTGCTACAATTCAATTCTTAGTTGAAATGGCATTATAAAATTATAGATAATAATCATGTAAGTTTGTTACCTACAGTTACTCTTTACTGAACTGTTTTTGGTGCTATATCTTTCCTACATAAGGTTTTGTGATGGTGTTATATGGATTTTCAAGGAAAAAGTTAAAACATAAAATGTTAAAGTTACTTATTAAAAAGCATGTGTTGTAGAAAATGAGACATAATTATCTCCGATAGACAACACTTTTTAGGTAATTTCCACTGTAGTTTTATGAGCATGCAAGTTAGATGTTTAAATTCCTGTTTTTTTTAGATGTTTGACATCTGTAAGTCTAACATTCTTGTGTTGACTCATCAGAGCAGATTAATTCAATAATAGCTCTAATTTTACATTTCTTTTACCAAAAAAGAAAATATTTTTATACTTACATTTACTTTCTATAAGCAGTGAGGGACAGCTTTCCTGTTTTAAATCTTACAGTAAAGGATTTTGAGGCATTTTTTTGTATGTTTAATGAAGTTATTTCTTTTTTCTTTAATCTGTGTATTTATCTTCTGTATTTTTTAAGATATTAAATGAACTTTTAATGTTCTGGTATTGTCAATATTTATTTCAAAGGCTGCAAGACTGGATACATATATGGGCAAAGTTTTCTGCTATTTAGGTCATTACTACAGAGATGTAGTGGGAGATAAAAACAGAGCTCGTGGATGTTATAGGAAAGCCTTTGAATTAGATGACAGTGATGCTGAATCTGGAGCTGCAGCAGTTGACCTGAGTGTGGAGCTGGAAGATGTGGTATGTCTAATAACCACGTCTGCCTTTTTGTTTTTTTATCCTGAGTATATAAATGAAAATATTTTTATATATGTATACTTAAAAGTTAGTTTCTTTTTCTGTAGGTGCAATAGAAATATTTTTGCATCTATAAGTCAAGTTTTTTTTCTATTGGCAGATATTAAATTACTAACCACTTATTGTTGAAACTGTAGTTTAGTGTCTACCAGTGTAAGTTAAAAAAATCAGAAGTGGAAAATGAAAATATATTTGTGTACTTTACACAAGTGTTCTGTCTTTTTATAATATTCAATGTATCTAATGTTAGTATTTTCTTATTTTAGGAAACTGCTTTAGCTATCCTAACAACAGTAACTCAAAAAGCAAGTGCTGGAACAGCAAAATGGGCCTGGCTTAGGCGAGGACTGTACTATTTGAAAGCTGGTCAGCATTCTCAAGCAGTGGCTGAGTAAGGCACCTTACTGTATTTAAACTATGTTAGACAAGCATAATCATTCCTTAAATTAAGCGTTATTTATACCCTAAATGAACTTTACAAATTGTTTCTTACCAGGTTGTATTTTGAGAGAAGAAATAACAAAATTACTCTATGATCAGTGGGTGTTTATTGTCTGCAGGGCAGTGGAATTGCAGAGATGGATTAAACAGTGTGCTGTTTTTGAGGAGATAGCCCATTTAGTGAATTAAAGTCTTCATAAATATGTATAGTAGATTCTCAATAGCAATTTTAGTGATGGAAAGCTGAGGCACATATCTTTGTTGTTCTGCTGACATACATTGTTTTTGGCAAGGGAGACATTTGACAGCTTGAAGGGCATTTGGAGCAGCTCATATATGATCAATTTGAGTCATTTGATTTGAACAGTCCTTAAATGTAAATAAATATATTTGAATCAAGATAAAGTTGTTTCTGGTTTATGTTAGTATCTAGAGTACAGGCATTTTCACAGAAATGGAATTTGATCAGATATTTAAAGCATGCCTATTTCTGTATTTTAACTTTGGTATTTCTGTTTGGTAAAAGGATTGCAGGTGGGAGATTATGGACTGATGAGGCAAACTGAGATGATCACCTGTCCTGGTAGTATAGAAAACTCGAATTCTTTGAGATAATCCAGGGAAAGAAATTTTGTTCAGCACTTTTTAAAAAAAAAAAGCATTTTATTCTTATTTGTTCTGAAATTAAAATAACATTTCTTAGTATTAAAAAAATTAATCACAAAAGGAACAGATTTACCTGCTTTAAATAGCACTTTTATAAGTAGAAGAAGCCACGGATATGTATGATTCAGTTGAATTATTTATTTTATTTTATTTTTTTCAGATTTGGAGATAATTCTGTAACTTTTAGTTCTCTTATGGTTTTGTGAAATTTTAGTTTACAGGCAGCATTAAGAGCAGACCCAAGGGACTTCAATTGTTGGGAATCATTAGGAGAGGCATACTTAAGCAGAGGAGGCTACACAACAGCCTTGAAATCCTTCACCAAAGCCAGTGAGCTGAACCCAGAATCTACGTACAGTGTGTTTAAGGTTGCAGCAATACAGCAAATCCTAGGCAAATATAAGGAAGCTGTAGCTCAGTACCAGGTGATCATTAAAAAGACAGAAGATTATGTGCCTGCTTTAAAAGGTAATTTCTTTTTAATAGTTCCTTTGACTTTTATGATACTTAAGTATAAAATCCTTGAGTAGATTTCTTACCTAAATATATTGAATAACTTGAAAAGGACTTCTTTAGTCAACATCAAGCATCCAGTATGAACTTCTTACAGTATAGCTTATATAGATTTGAATATAAAAAGATCAAATCTTGTTTCATAAATTAGCAAATAGTAATATGATAGAGATTTAACTTTTAGACAAATAGTATAATTATTAGATCTAAAAAACTGTCTCTAAAACGTGTTTCCCTACTCTTATGTTTTAAATTCATTATCCCCAGAATATCTTAATCCCTATAATTACTCTGTAAGTTATACAAGCTCATGAAATTATTTTTTTTAATTTTAGAGACAACTTGCATTGTTTTGTAGTTATCTAAGTTATTTTTGGTAATATAAAATACCACCATCCATGTATAATCTACATTTTTAATGATTATATCTGACCTTTTAAAAAAGCCTGAAGCTCATTATATATGCTTTCTCTCCTCAATTTCCTTCTTCTTTCTGCTTTTTAAAGAAACTTTACAAATTGTGTCATCCCGGCTTAGCAGCCATGCTAATCTTCTTTTTATCATTCTAGTTTTGGTATATGTGCTGCTGAAGTGAGCACATAGCATAAATAGTATATTGTAAATTACATATAACTTAACGCTTGAAACTTTTTTTTTTTAATTTTGTAAAACTCTTTCCCCAGGAGAAGGAGAACTCACATTTATGAAATCTTTACTAGACACTTTAGGAAATCAATATTTCATTTAATTCTTATAGTTTGCTATACAGATTGTAACATAAAAAGATCATACCTTGTTTCACAGTGTTTAATAAGTAGTAATATGATGGAGAGAAACATACAGATAATATCTGTATTTTTGTTTCCAAGGTTTTAGGAAGTAAGTAACTTGCCCAGAGTTAAGGAAATTCTTGGGTTCCCTAGATAACTTTTTCAGAACTTCTAGTGCATGTTTACTCCAATAGAACTCTTCCATTTGAATTTCTTATTAAATGAATGTAGGATCATGCTTTAAGATAATTTTATAACATGCCATTAAGTTTTATTTTCTGGAAAGTGCTTTAAAATAACACCAATAAATGTATTTGAACTTAATTTTATATATTTTAATAACAGTGACAAACTTACCTGATTTTAGGTTTGGGTGAATGCCATCTTCTGATGGCAAAAGCAGCTCTAGTTGATTATCTTGATGGAAAAGCCGTGGACTACATAGAACAAGCACTGGAATATTTTACTTGGTTAGTATTATTCTTATTACTTATTGTGTTTATTTTTGTAATATTATAATGAAGCCAAATTTAGAAGATTATTTTATGTATTCTGCTAGATATAGCAGTTTCTCAGAATGTCAAACATAAAGAATAACAGACAAGCCCATTAATTCTATGACATACGTGTTGTATTAATTTTATACTTGGGGAAACAGATACAATTTCTTCTGCTTTTAGTAGGAGCTGGCTGGATGTATAGGAAAGAATAGGAAGGAAGGAGCAGTCGGCTAGTGGAACAGCAGCTCTGACACCATGTGTTAGTGTTCTCTTTCAGTAGGCCTGGAAATGAGTATCTTTAATTGGAACTAATAGGGAAATAGGGCTTCAGGTGCTCAATATGCTTTACATTCAGTGGTGAGACCCAATAGTAGGATTATTATAGTAGGTCTTGAAGGTAAGGGGAAATGACAATCTGATTGCTCCTGAAGAGAAACTGTTTAGGAAAAAAGTGATGTGTCTAATAACAAGAAAGGAATCAGAAAAGTTTGAGTAGATTGGGCATTTTATAGAACTGTAAATTCATTGATTAGGTCAGTAAAACTCTTATCTGTGGTAGATGACTTCCAAACGTCCAAAAGTTAGATGTACATTTGAATTTTTTGTTAACTCTTAAACATCTTTGTTTTACTTCCCCTTTTTTCCTGCTTGGTTTCTCCTCTGTTTTGTATTTATTGGTTGCTCCAGAATTGCTTTTCATATAAACCAAATAAGAAATGAAAACCTATCCTTTTTTTTGTTTGTTTTTTCCCCACATTCCTTGTGAATACAACCTAACCCTTTTTTTATCTCACTGAATTTTATTGCTGCTTTTCAAGTCTTACATAATGTAATTCTTTCTAAAGAGAAAGTTACTGTGTAGAGGGTATGCTTTATTTGAACTGGTATTTAAGAGTAAATGCGAACCTTTGAGTGACAGTACCTTAGCTATAAATACTGCCTTTCTGAGCCTAGGAATGTTATTCTGGATAACATGTAACGTAACCCATTAGAAGGTGGCATATAAAACAATTATAATCTCCAAATGTTTATTTACTTCTAGACTTAGAAGGAATTAATACTATCACAGTTATTGTATAAGGGTGATATAAGTTACTTAACTTTATAGATTTTTTTTAATTGAACTTAAAAGTAAATAAGAATTTAGACTGTTAAAATTGCCTGTTTCACTTTTTTCTCCTCTCTTTTCTCATTTTTTGCTGTCAATTTTAGAAATTTTGCTAAAATATTTAGACGAAGGAACTCCAAATAGTATTGCCCTCCCTTCTTATTCTCAGTGGGCTTTTAGTCATGACTACAATAATTAATATTATTTTTAAGAAAGACATTGGAAAATGATTTTTGGCTGGACTCCATGAGTAGAAAAGACTATGAAAAATGTTCCATCTGCTTATCCATCTGCCAGTAACATAGCAGCTTGTGATAGCTGATTATTGAGACTTGGCTTAAATGAAATTGCCATGTTTTATTTATAAGATCTCAAGAAGAGAAAAATGAAGAGAAATGTATAGCTGAAGTTTTTCTCATTCTAAAAGGATTTGCCCTCTGTCACCATAATTAATATTTCTCTTTGCTTTTTGAACTTGTTCATTCAGTCTGTTCCTGTTTCTATAAATGTGGTTCTTCAGATTTTCATGTTTAGATTTTTGTTATTTTTGGTCTCGGGGAATAAATGTTCAACATTCGCAGGAAAATGCAAATCAAAATCACAGTGAGATATCATCTCACCCCAGTTAGGATGTCTGTTATCAAAAAGACAAAAAATAAAGGCTGGCGAGGATGTGGAGAAGAGAGAATTCTTATATGGTTTATGGGAATGCAAACTAGTATAGCCACTGTGGAGAACAGTATGGATATTTCTCAAAAAACTGCAAATAGAACTACCATATGATCCAGCAATCCCACTACTGGGAACTTATCCAAAGGAAAGGAAATCATTATGTCAAAGAGACATCTGTACTCATGTTTATTGCAGCACTATTCACAATAGTCAAGATACGGAATCAACCTAGATATTCAACAACAGATGAATAGATAAAGAAAATGTGGTATTTATATACAATGAAATACTATTCAGCCGTAAAAAAGAATGAAATCCTATCATTTAAGGCAACATGGATAGAACTGAAAGACATTATGTTAAGTGAAATAAGCCAGGAACAGAAAGTTAAGCACCATATGTCCTTACTCAAATGTGGAAGCTGAAAAAAAATTGATCTCATAGAAGTAAAAAGTAGAACAGAGGATATTAGAAACTGGAAAGGTTAGAGAGAAGGGAGACATGGGAGATTTTTGTTAAAGGACACAAAATTACAGCTAGATAGGAGGAATAAGTTCCAGTGTTCTGTAGCACTGTAACTGTAGGATGACTGTAGTTAACAATAATATATAGTTTCAAATAGCTAGAAGGAGGATACTGAACATTCCTAACACAAAGAAATGATAAATGTTTGAGATTATTAATATGCTAATTACCCTGATCTGATCACGATACATTATATAGTATCAAAAATCTCTCTGTACCCCATGAATATGTGTAATTATTATGCCAATTAAAAAATAAAATTTATAGAAATCTTTCATACCCTACCAAATACATTTGGTACATTTTATTTGGGGTGTCTTCATCAATTTTTTGCTGCCATAACAGAATACCAGACTGGTTAATTTACAAACAATAGAAGTTTATTTGACTTGGTTCTGGAGGCTGGGAAGTCCAGGAGCATGGTGCTGGCATCTGGTAAGGGTCATCCTATGGCAGAAGGGCAGAATGCAAGAGAAAAAAAATGGGACTGAACCTACTCTTCTATCAGGAGCTCACTCCTGTGACAACTAACCCATTCCTTCAATAACAGTATTAATCCATTTAGGAGGGCAGAGCCCTCATGACATAATCACCTCTTAAAGGTTCCGCTTCTCAACACTGTTGCCCTGGAGATTGAGTTCCCAACTCATGAACTTTGTGGGAACATAGTCAAAACTACACAGCATGAGGGAAGAACTAAAATAAAAAACCTGAGTTTACAATTGTCAATTGTAAGAGAGTTGCAAACTTTATTGCCTTGGTTATTGCTTAAACAAACACAAAAAGCATAGTTTTAACATTGTAATAATAAAATTGGTCCTGGAAAACTTACTTACTTATTGCTGCTATGTCTAATAAAAATGGCGAAGAGTAACAAAAGTGTCCCCAAATTTTTGGCACTTAAATAATCCCTTCCTCCTTCCCTTTCTCCTTTTCTTCTTTCCTATTAGGGTGGTGATATGATATAATTCAGTTAGGAGGAGGCTCATAAAGCATTTGCAGTGCTCAGTGTACAGTTTTTCTGTTCAAGTAATAATCGGAGATAAACTCCATGCTTTTTACAAATAATTTATAAGAATCACACTGTTTCTTTTTTTAGTGCTCTACAGCATCGAGCGGATATGTCCTGCCTCTGGAAGCTAACTGGGGATGCTTGCACCTGTCTTTATGCTGTCTCACCATCTAAAGTGAATGTTAATGTTTTAGGAGTCCTTCTAGGTCAGAAAGAAGGAAAACAAGTATTAAAGAAAAATGAGCTCCTCCACCTTGGAGGAAGGTAATTTGCAAAGATTGCCAGTTAATGACATTCAAATTGAATTAAGGCATTGTAACAAAAAAAATTAACATTTGCTTTTATATTTCCGTAGGTGCTATGGTCGTGCATTAAAACTGATGTCTACATCTAATACATGGTGTGATCTTGGAATTAATTATTATCGCCAAGCACAACATCTAGCAGAAACAGGCAGCAATATGAATGATCTTAAGGAGTTGCTGGAGAAATCTTTAAATGTATGGTTTAAATAAATTTTTTACAAACTTTTAAAAACACTAAGTACTTTTCTCTAAGATGTTTTAGTAGAAGTAGTTTTTTTCACATAAAACCACATATATATTGATATACATGCTGCTATTCCAAGAAATAAAAATTAATCTAATTTAACTTCTTTTCAGTGTCTGAAAAAAGCAGTGAGACTCGACAGTAATAATCACTTATACTGGAATGCTCTTGGTGTGGTTGCATGTTACAGTGGTGAGAATTAACACTTCAATATTTTTAGAAGATTGTGTACTTCAAACAAAGTTCAGTTTCATCAAGTTCTGTATTTTTCAGGTATTGGAAATTATGCCCTTGCTCAGCACTGTTTCATCAAATCAATCCAGTCAGAACAAATTGTGAGTATTCTATGTGTCTATGAAAAAGAACTTCATAATTTAGAATTTCTAATTTTCTGAGACTTTCAAGTAAACAAGGGGCCTATTTTAAGAAAAAAATATGTATGTTTTTTAGAATGCTGTTGCATGGACCAACTTGGGAGTGTTATACCTCACAAATGAAAATATTGAGGTAAATATATTGCCTGTCTGTCATATTTAAAACAAAGAATGTTTTCTATATTATCTCCTCAACAGCTCAGCTTCTTTTGGAGAAATGTTTTTGCACGTTGCTATGTAGTCAGTATGCTCTCCAGTATGCTAGTTAATTGATGATATGCAATTTATGTCAGATAATTAATGTGTAAGATTTATTTTCCTTTTTCTGACCCTCAAGAAACTTCTGGTTTTATGATTATGTTGGTTTTTTCATTTAGAGATTAAAACAATTTTATTCTGAATCAATTCAGTATTGTTTTAATCTGTACACATGTAAGAGAAGTCCTGTGTAGAGTGTTGGAGGTGGAGTGGATGATTGCAAGGGAGACAGTTAGTACTCTCTAGCAGCTTAAATTTAATCTTTGCTTGGGCGATTTACATTTTGGCTTTAGCAGATATTAATCTCTTTAAATAGCAAGTGTAATTTGTCATACTTGAGCAGTTATACATTAGGCAATTAGAACTAAAGTGACTGGGATCATGTTTATAGGACATATTGGGAATGTTTCCACAAATCTGTAGATAATACCATGTCTGAACTGTTTTGTGTTACAGCCAATGTATTGAATCTCATCCCAAAAAGCTTTTGCACTATTCTCAAGGATACATTAAATCACTGCAAAAAAATTACAAATACATTGAAAGAAAATATTAATTTGGATTTTAAAATATGTGAACATATTTTTAAAAAATTTAAATGAAGCAATGTCATAGTAAGCAATGGATGTGCTTTTATTGTGGCATGGGAGAGTTGTTGCCCATGAACTTAAAAATAGGAAAAATAAGACTCTTTCCTGCCATACATAGATTGTTGAGAAAATAGTATAAAATAGTTATTTTTTGTAGCAGAAAAAAAAAGGCATGCAAGTTAATGTGTCTAAGTTAGGTATTTTTGAAGTTTCCTGATTGCTTAATGCAGAATTATGTTGTTGATCGCTCCTTCTCTAGCAGAAGATGTAATTCATGTCTAGGACTTCATTGGTTAAGACTTCATTGGTTGTGAGTTCTTATCCTCCCAGTTAAGCTAAAAGAGAGGGGAATAGGTAGCCTTGTTTAATCATTGCCTTCAAACCTATGGCTAGCCAATGGATGCATGACTGGTTGTTTAAAAGTTCTGCAGACTATAAGGTAGACATCTATATTGCCCTTTTGCTGGGGTTCAGAACTCCTAACCTGGGGAGAAATCTGTTGTACCCAGGAGTGTTCTGGAACTAAGTAGCAAAACACTGCTTTAAGCATTGCTAATTATGCTTAAACATTGAAATTTTGTGTTCATACATATTTATTATGACAGGTTTGACTTAGTCTCTTATTTTATGCTTTTTAAACATAAGCAGTTTAGTAAGTTATAAAATGAGTTGCTGTAATTTTTTTTGCCTTTTTTTCCTAGCAAGCTCATGAAGCTTTCAAAATGGCCCAGTCTCTTGATCCATCTTATTTAATGTGCTGGATTGGACAAGTAAGATATATAACATATAGTTACTATAGTTACTAATAAGCCTGTTGATATAAATAACTAATATGCATAACAATGATAATAATGGTAATGGACAGCATTTGAAGTCTTACTTTGTGCCAGTCACTGTGCTTAGCTCTTTGTAGACACTATTTCAGTTAATCTATCATCAATTATTTGAGATATGGTTGATGTTATACTCTCTTTATAGTTGTGGAAATCGAAACTCAGAGATCCTAAGTGTGATTCCTGAGGCCCCATAGCTTGTAAGGATTTAACTCTGATTTGGGGGGCCTTTGAACACTTACCAATCTGACATTCCTGTACTTAAAAAGTAAACCCAGAACTCTATTGTTTAACTCACATGTACAGAAAATGCACATTTACAAACATAATTTTGAATATTATGTTTCTGTAAAATCTCCGTATTTGATTTGTCACTTGTTTATGAGTGTTCTCTCCTCCCCCAAATTTTGATTTTTGTACTGCCAAATAGGAATCAGGATACTTAGTTACTAGTTGCTTTGTTTCAGAGAGTAGGAGAATCACCCATATCAGAAAATTTTTAATTAGGGTTTAGAGATCTTTTATTGTACTTTTGAGAGGGTCTAATTCTAGTTAATTGATGAAGCAAGCAGAGATAGAAAGGCAAACTCCTGTTCCCATTCACTGTGGTAGCATCTGGGAGTAGTGGCATTACTATGCTAACCTCTATGTCAGCATTGAACCCAGGGAGCCCAAGAATTTGCATTCTAACTGCTCCCAAGTGATGATGATGAGGCTGGCCCAAGGGACCTCACTTCGAGTAGTACTACTCTAGGTCAGTAGATCTTAGATGATTATCAGAATCACTTTCTAATTTTTATTTTAAAGGTATTTTTGGTTTTAAAAGTATTTTAACAGGTAACTCGTAGATTTAGTTAAAATAGTAACAATAGAACTAAAAAACTTAACTTTGCTATTAAGCACAGCTAGTAAACCTTTGGTTCTTCTAAACAGTTTCATTTGTTATTACTGTTAGTATTATTTTCTTTTAAACACATTAAGAGTCTGTTTTTTTTTCCCTTTTTATAGGCTCTTATTGCCGAGACAGTTGGAAGTTATGACACCATGGATCTCTTCAGGCACACTACAGAACTCAATATGCATGTAAGAATCTAAACATTCTTCTTGAAGATTCATTAATGAGAAAAGCATTATCCTTATTAAGGGAATGAATAGATATTTGGCTAGACATAGTGGCTTACATCTATAATCCCAGTGATTTGGGATGCCAAGGCAGGAGGATTGCTTGAGGACAATCCAAGCCTGGACAACATAGCAAGACCCTGTCTCTTAAAAAAATTTTTTTAATTAGCCAGGCATGATGATGTACATCTGTAGACCTAGCTACTCAGGAGGCTGAGGCAGGAGGATTGCTTGAGCCCTGAAGTTTCGGGTTACAGTGAGCTATGATTACACCACTGCCCTCCAGCCTGGGCAGCAGAGCAAGATTCTGTCTCTAAGAAGAAGAAAAAGAAAGTGAATAGATAGTGGTATTAGATGTTAATGACATCAGTTGTTTTTATTCTTTATTCTTTCTTAGAAACAGATTAGTTATCTTGCATTAAAGAATTTCCATTTTTCTTTTTCTTACAGCTTTCAAGAGCTGGTGAAGAAATGACACTGAGATTTAATAGATTCAGTAGCAGTCATATATTAATAGAATAGAAAGACTCCAGGAAAAAAATAGACATGAGATAAGGAGTAGGCATGGTAGGCATTTCTAGATTATTTATGAAAATGTTTTAGTATTATGTTGCTGTTGTTGTTTTGGTTTGACCTATGGCAATGGTGTGAGGAGGGGAAAGCCAACCCGTCAGGCGAGGCTCTGTTTTCTGCATTTTATCCCATTTGATTCTTCTAGTTAGGATTGGAGCAAATAATTTCAATATGTTCTTAGCTATGTTTTATCATAATGACCCTTCCTTTAAAGGTACTTTTAACAGTTGACTTAAAGAAGACTGAGATGGGATATTTATTGTATTGAAATGCATTGTTTTAAATCTTATTTTAATTTTTATGGGCATATTTATTATCCTATGTTGGCTTGTTATTTTTTTAAAGACCGAAGGAGCATTAGGTTATGCATATTGGGTCTGCACAACACTGCAAGATAAAAGCAACAGAGAAACAGAGCTGTATCAGTACAACATCCTCCAGATGAATGCTATTCCAGCAGCACAAGTTGTTTTGAATAAATACATAGGTAAGATACCTGTTACATAATAGCAAGATATTTGAACAACTATTGAAATAATTTAAGTAATTTTTAAAATCATTCATTTCAAATTAAATATTGATGTTTTTTAGAAAGACATGAATTTGCCTTCTTTTTTCTTCCATTTTTACTTGTTCTTTTTATTTAAGGTATGAAGAATAGTACATAAAGTGAAATGTCCATCCCCTAGACACAATTATTGATATTTTATCTCATTTGCTTTATTGATTGTATTTTTTTTGGCTGGAGCTCTTTAATAAAAATCACAGAAGCTGGGCACGGTGGCTCGCACCTATAATCCAAGCATTTTGGAGGCCAAGGCAGGTGGATCACCTGAGGTCGGGATTTCAAGACCAGCCTGACCAACATGGTGAGACTCCGTCTTAAAAAAAATAAAAAAATAAATCACAGAAATACAATTTCACCCCTAAATATTTTACTCTGGAAAAAAGCATTTCCTAAATCATAATGCTATCACACCTAACAGAATTAACAGCCCTGTTATCACTTAATGCCCTGCCATACTCACATTTTCCTGAGTCAGAAATGTCTTTTTTGGATTGGGCATGGTGGCTCATGCCTATATTCCTAGCACTTTGAGAGGTCGAGGCAGGAGGATCACCTGAGGCCAAGAGTTCAAAATCAGTTTGGTCAACATAGTGAGACCCAGTCTCTACTAAAAAAAAAAAAAAAAAATTAAATTAAAATTGCCTGGGGCAGGTTGGGCACAGTGGCTCATTCCTCTAATCCTAGCACTTTGGGAAGTGGAGGCAGGAGGATCACTTGAGCCTAGGAGTTTGAGCCCAGGATGGGCAACAAAGTGAAACCTCATCTCCTCAAAAAATCAAAAGTTATCTGGGTAGCAGGTGCCTGTAATCCCAGCTACTCGGGAGGCTGAGGCAGGAGAATCGCTTGAACCCAGGAGGCAGAGGTTGCAGTGAGCCAAGATCGCGTCGTTGCACTCCAGCCTCGGCAACAAGAGCGAAACTCCATTTCAAAAAAAAAAAAAAAGTTAACTGGGCACTGTGGCATGCATGCCTGGGGT
>PVKP010030018.1:0-28360 GCA_004027715.1 Plecturocebus donacophilus
TTTCTGTCACTATATCGAAGAAGGCTTCATGAAGGCAGTAATATCTGGGCTGGACCTTGAGGAATAAAGAATTGATACATCAGAGTAGTAGGGCAGGGCAGTATAGATAGAAGGAATGACTAATGAAAGCATGGAATTGTGAAAAGGTGTTAGCTTTGTCAATAATTCCTAATGACCTAGACTTCACAGTTTCCAGCTTCTTTCTAGGTAGTCTAGTTTTGATGAAGGAACATTTATTCCCTAAGAATGGAAGCATGCCTTTTACTAATCTTAAGTTGGAAGGTAATCAGAATAACTGCAGACCTAGCCTACTACTTCCCCAATACTCTAAATAGACAGCATTTAATACATGTATTTCACACCGTCTTGAATTACGCAATTTATTAGTAAATTTGGGGATTTAAGTTCAGAAAACGTTAATGCCTATAGAATATTAATAAGATGAGTAGTCATATAACTTCCTTATACTAGCATGGAAGAAAGACTGTAAGCTTGCTAAAGCTCACCAGATCAGAATGCTAAGAAAATATAGGACAGATAAAACCTGGATTAAAATCCCAGGCCCTTGATGTAAAAGCTGTGTAACACCAGTCAAGTTATTTGACCTTTTCATGCTCAGGTTTCTCCTTTTAAAAGCAGGCATGGTAACACTTCCCACCTCAGGATGGGTGTGAAAATTAATGAAAAGCGCTCAGCAAAAACAATTGCCCATTATTGTAATAAAAATATTCCAATACTTTTTCTCATTAAGTAAATACAATAAATCAGTGGTTCCCAACTGTGGTTGTATTAACACCATCTGGGAACAGTTGAAAAATGATGCAGAGTACTTGGGCTTTGTATTTTATGTAAGAAACATACACTCCCGTGTATGAGTCTATTTTCATACTGGTATGAAGAAATACCCGAGACTGGATAATTTATTAGGAAAAAGAGATTTAATGGATTCACAGTTCCACATGGCTGGGGATGCCTCACAATCATGGTAGCAAAGGAGAAGCAAAGGCACATCTTAAATGGCGGCAGGCATGTGTGCAGGGGAATTGCCCTTTATAAAACCATCAGATCACATGAGACTTACTCACTATCACAAGAACAGCATGGGAAAAACTTGCCCCCATGATTCAGTTACCTCCCACTGAGTCCCTTCCAGGACTCATGGGGATTATGAGAGCTACAATTCAAGATGAGAGTTGGGTGGGGACACAGTCAAATCATATCACCCAGGTTTGGGTACCTTGCTTTGGAGTTGAGTAAGATCTTCGTCACTTTTACCTGGATATTGGCTTTCTTCCTTGCTATGCAATATTTTGAGCATTGGATTTTAGTATTGTTGAGTGCATGGATTTTCAGATTATTAGAGATTAATGTGTAGATCTTCACATCTGTGCCTTCCCTTCTCTTTCTTTCACCCCCTTTCCTTAGCCCTTTCCCCTCCATCCCATATTGAATCATTTGTACAGCAGGGCTGACATGCCTTGCACAGCTTAGTTCTCAGGACTTTTAATTAAATAAAACAGATTTTTTTTAAAAAAAGAAACTTTGCTGAGGCAGACTTTTGGCATGTTAAAGTTCAACTTGAGTTTAGTTTCTAGAATAAATAATTCAGGTTTTTTTTACCCTTTAAAATAATGACTACAGGAAATACTTCTAAAATAACTGATATTTCCCTTGTTAAAACTGAGGTTATTACTGGGTGCATTTCAGCATGTGTTCTTTTTTCTTGGGGTAAAAAAAAGTGAGGGGGAGTGTTCCATTATATGCTAAAACATATATAAATTATAATCTCTCAAACCCAAGAGTGCCCTTCATATGGTGGTAGTTATTTGGTATATTGTAAAATGTGGCCTGGATATTAAAATAAGAAATAAAATATTTTACTATATACAGATCAGTTAGAATATTCCTTTTAACACTTTGGGTGGATACTTTGGTTTTAAAAAAAATCATTGTATTGCAGCAGACATAGCATTGCTGCTTGTATCTATCTCTTATATGTATTTTATATTTCCTACAGATGAAGAATGACCAAAATGTCAGCACCATTAAAGCAGAAATTTTTTTTAGTGCCAAATCTCCATCACCTAGAATGTTACCTGATACATAGTGATTGCTTGATTTAAAAAAAAAAAAAAGTACTAAATGAATGAGCTAACAGTTAAGCAACCAAAATTAAAAATCACACTATCACTTTTCACTGATAAACCTCCTTCCAGAAGTACTAGGAATGTCACAATACCTGGTGCTTGTCTGGAATTCTTATTAGATACTGCCTACACGTTCCTTTAGCCCCCTGAGTCTTCCCGTAGATCACAGCTTCCCTTAGAGTAGGCCCATGCAGAAAGAGCTGTGTCTTAGTGTTCATGGTTGTATCCATAGTGCCACATCTGGCAGCATAGTAGTTTCTTAGTAAATATTTGTTGGATGATATATAGTGCTTTATAGTTTCAGTGATGCTTTTATATTCAGTTTGAATGGTTGACAGCCCCATGAGGTTGGCTGATAGGATCATCTTAGTTTTATAGATGATGGAACAGAGGTTAAAGAGGCTGTTACTCATCCTTGGTTCATAAGTAGCAGAGGTGGAACCACAACCTCTAAATCTGTTAATTTCTTCATCCTTTGTTTCAGAACAGCTTTAAAAACATTAGTGAACCTATCAATTAATTACTCTTCCCCTTCCCCTAGTCGAAACCTTATAGGGAAAGTTATTACATGAACCCTTTTCCAAACTGCCCTAATGTCATCATCAGTCACAAACTTTGTTGGATGCTGGTTTGGGTTTTCATAACAATCCTTTCTTGGTTACCTGTGATGAGTACCTATGATAGATTCTTTTTGGAAAAAAAAAAAATTTTTTTTTGACGAGCCTTCATTCTTTCAAACAATTTTTATTCTTCTTTCCCAGACATTTAACCTGTAAATTTATCAATACTATACATCTAAGTTTTACAATAAAAATATTCCAAGACTTTTTTTTTTTTTAGTAAGTAAATGCAATAAATCAGTGGTTCCCAAAAGAAAACAAATTTTCACAGCCACGGGAGGAGTGGGCTCCAGTACGTTTCTTCTTGCCTTGTCTGTCTGGTCATTTGGTCATTTTGACATAGAAATTTCAGCTGTGTTGAATTGGCTTGGTGGATATTTCTGGAATCAGGCTTGGGAAGGAGAAACCTTCCCTGTGACATTAGAAAAAAGAGGACAAGGCTGGGGGGGGATCACCTGAGATCAGGAGTTCAAGACCAGCCTGGCCAACATGTTGAAACCCCATCTCTACTAAAGATACAAAATCAGCCAGGTGTGGTGGCACACGCCTGTAATCCCAGCTACTTGGGTGGCTGAGGCAAGAGCATTGTTTGAACCCGGGAGGTGGAGGTGGCAGTGAGATGAGACTGCGCCACTGCACTCTAGCCTGGGAGACAAGAGCAAAACTCCATCTCAAAGAAAAAAAAATGCTGGCCAAACATTGAAGATCCTCAAATGATGGCAGTGTTTGGGTGCACATTTGGCAAAGCTATTCATCGAAGCCAAAGACTAAGTCACATATGACCAAGGTTCTGAGTAAGAAAGCATTTCACAATCTATGAATCAAATCCAGTTCTCATTTCTGTTTTGTGTTCTATGGAGAAAGATAATTTGGTGACTTCAGCAAGCTTCAGTCTACTTTGTGATTCTTGGGTCAGAGGTTATTTTATCAGATTGCTACATTTAAACTTAACCGTTATTCTTTTATAAACGACTTTAAAGTGTTACTGGAACAATACTCACCACAAAGCTATTATTTCATTGTAAAATACCAACAAGAACCTGATTCCATTTGCCTGCTGCGGACATTGATGTTTAGTGTTAGAACTAAGGCATCGAAGGGAATAAATAAATGGCTGACATTGTGTTGCCTTCAGGATCCAGTCATGGGAATATATGGTAGGGATTTGAGAAGTGGTTTGGGGTGGAGGAAAAGCATTTTCTTTTTTCACCCAGCGCCTGACTTCTCAGTTGAGGCAGGACAGAGCCATTGTGTGTGTTTGGGCTCTCACAAAGCCAGATCACATCAGCACAGGCTGCGGCTTTATGAGCAGCCTCACAGCTCATGCCTTTGTTGCCCCGCTGCACAGTCGAGAAAGGATGACGAGAAGAGACCTCAATAAAGGCCTTTCAGGGAGTGTTTCTGAGTTTTTCATTGCCATCTGTCCTCCTCTCTCCCCTGGCTTTTCAGGTTTTTTCCCATTTTGTATGACTCCTAGGTTTCTGATTGGTGTGGCATGGACACCATAGGTAGAAGCTAAGCAAAAAGTGGAAGTAAGCAATGTTTCAAAGAAATAATCTTGAAGAAAAGAGAAAAAGGCCTCCTCATTCTCCAAGGCTGTGCAGACATAAGAGATGAAGGATTAGGATTATTTTAATTATTAATGACTGTGTTGTTTTCTTTATTTCTTTTTCCTTTTTTCTGAGACAGGGTCTTGCTGTCTTGCCCAGGCTGGAATGCAGTGGTGAGATCTCAGCTCACTGCAGTCTCAACCACCCAGGATCAAGTGATCCTCTCACCTCAGCCTCCTGAATAGCTGGACCATAGGCACATGCCACCATGCCCAGCTAATTTTTTTCTTTTTGAGACAAACTCACTCTGTTGCCCAGGCTGGAGTATAGTGGCGCTATCTGAGCTCACTGTAATCTCCTCCTCCTGGATTCAAGCGATTTTCCTGCCTCAGTCACCTGAGTAGCTGGGATTACAGGCATGTGCCACCATGCCTGGCTAATTTTTATATTTTTAGTAGAGACAGGGTTTTGCCTTGTTGGCCAGGCTGGTCTTGAACTCCTGGCCTCAAGTTATCTGCCTGCCTTAGCCTCCCAAAGTGCTGGGGTTACAAGTCTGAGCCACTGTGACCAACCTAATTTTTAAAATTTTTTGTAGAGATAGGGTCTTACTATGTTTCCCAGGCTGGTTTCAAACTCCTGGGCTCAAGCAATCCTCTTGCCTCAGCCTCCCAAAGTGCTGGGATTACAGGTATGAGTCACTGTGCCTGGCATCTCTTAATTTTTGAGACCACTAATGTCTTTCCCTTAAGACATGGGTCATTTTGGAAGTAAAAGGTCGGACTTGATACCTTCAGACACTTATTATTTCTAACACTGGTGTGCATGCATCTTTCCTGTCTCTCTCAGGTGGCTTGGTGCAGGTGTAGTTTTATCTTGTTGAAAGCCTTTTGTTCTTCTTTGAGCGGTGGGACTGTAGTGTTATCAACAGGGCCAGTCCTAGGACCAGAAAGCTTTCGGTATGATAGGCAGTTTCTGTTCAGGACACCTGCTGCCCAAGCACAGTGCACTCATTGTTTCTTCAGTTGAACATGTTCTGGGCAGAACCATGCCTTTTTTAGCCAAGGATTGAGTCTTCACTTTTTCTCCTGCATTTCATTTCTGGTAGAATAAATTTCTGTCTTGTTCTTCTGGTTTTGCAGGTATGAATTTAATACCTGCACGTGATTTGTACAAATTTTATTTCCAAGAGTGTGTGCTAAAATGTCATAGTGGTGGAAAGAGCACTTGGTCAAAGTGGAGGCAAATGATCTGGAATCTCATTCCTGCTTTGCTGGCTGTGTGGCTAAGGGAAAGATTTTACCTCTCTGGGCACAGGCTTCTTGGAGCAATGGGTTGCCACGGCCCCTAGTGTAAAGATTGCCCCACTGTGTCTTGTGTTTTTCAGGATGCTAAGAGCAGCAGAAATGAGTGTGGCAGGGGTCATTAAGGGCCCTGCTCCTGCGAGTAGATAACACCAGGAGGTAATCTTTTCTTTATTGATTTAATTTATTGATGTATTTCAGACAAGGTCTCACTGTCTCCCAGACTGGAGTATGGTGGCGTGATCATGGCTCACTGCAGTCTTGACTTCCCAGGCTGTAGTGATCTTTCCACCTAAGCCTCCTGAATAGCTGGGGCCACAGGTGTGTGCCAACATGCCCGGCTGATTTTTTAAATTTTTGTAGAGGCAAGGTCCCTCTTTGTTGCCCAGTCTGGTCTTGAATGCCTGGGCTCAAGTGATCCTCTGGCCTCAGCCTCCCTCAGCCGTGAGCCACTGATGCCCAGGATGCGATAGGTAAGGGAGGGAAATAACTATGGTTCTCTGTTGTGGCAAGTTTGCAGAGTGAAAAATAACTTTTTTATTTCTAGGAAAGTGTTTTTCGTCACTGGAAGTATTACTGGACACTTGGGTTTTGAACGTCTAAATTAAGAACTTCAGTGATCAGACAAATATTTCTTCATTTATTGACTCTGACTGTTCAGATAAGAGGCAGACCAAGAATTGGGCTAACGTAGCATAGATACCCCATTTCCGATCTGTATTCCTGCAGTCTTAAAAGAAACCCCTTATTTACAAATACTCTAATTCTACACACAATACATGTTAATTGTAGAAAATTTGGAAAACACCAAAAAGAAAATACAAATAGCTTCCCATTCCATAACTCAGAAGTGCTGTTGTTCACACTTAGGTGTCTTTAGATTATATGCACTCAGTTTGTAGAACAACATTGGGATCATACCATATACATATAATTTGATATCTTGCTTTTTTTCCTGCTACGTTCCTTTCGAGATGATTTTTGGGACTGAGGTTTCAGCTGAAGGTAGAGATTAATGTAATATTATGCTTGGCACACTTGTGACGAGGACTGCTTTGACTTACAGAAATAGAACTGTGGACCCAGTATCTGAAAATAACATTTCTCCTGTCCCCTCTTGAATAGGCTTTCAATATTTGGCATATATAGATGTTGTCATAACTTACTGTTATTAACAAATGAAGACTTCTTAATCTGTTAGCTCTTATTATTCATTAATTGCTTGCATAAGATTCCCTGATTGAGTTTTCTGTGCCAGAATTGCTAGCTGCACCACCAGTGAGCATAAGTTATGTCAACACTGGTTTTCTGGAAGCACCGATTCCTCTGGCTAAAGCATAGTAGTGCCTGTGGGCTAGGCCACAGGTTTGGCAGTAGGATAGTTAAGGGATTCCTTTTGCCCAGTTATATTATACATTTGATAATATTTATAATTTACTTGTTGAATATTGGTTTCATGTATAATTTCCTCTATTAGGAAATGAAAGACTATTCGTTTCCCCTTTGGATTATGTAGCCTATAATATTTTCTGTTACATCCTCACATTGCAAGGTAAATATATTCTAAATCCTGAACCACATTAGAATTTTCTCATAGCCCCCACTTCTGTGTCTTTTTGTGGTACCCTTTGAAGTCCTGAAATGTTTCGTATTTGAGATTAAATCTGGATTCGCTTTACTTTTTAAAGCATATTGAGCAAGTTAATTTTCTGTTTGAGTTCCTAAGGGGAATGATTCCAGCCCTCTGTGTCCCAAGAATTCAGACTGAACCCTGCCAGAACATTCCTGTGGTTTTCCATGGGGCAGATCAGTGTGTTCATGAAATTTTAGTTGTAGCTTGTGTTTTCCATGGTTAATTAAAACATCTGGCTTTTCAGTTTTCCACAAACAGAGCATAATCACTAGGCCAAACCTTTTCAATAAATAATTAAATACTTCAATCCTCCCCTCAGAATAGCCCACACTTGTCTTTAGGATACCTTGTAAGTTGTTGTCTGTGTTCATTAATGATTTTGAACATTTGGAAGATGTTTGAGGTAATCCTGCCAAATATGTGCCCTTGAGAGAGAGAAAGTTGGTGACTTTGAGTCCTTATAATGGCTTCTGGCCTTTGCCCCCCCAGGTTGGATTTGCTGTGGGTGAGCTGCTGCGGTCCGTAGCCAAGCATGCTGTGGTTAGATCTGCCCAGCCGTGGAACAGAAACATTTGCTGGATGGAAAATCCATAAAAGAAAGCTCCTGTGAAAAGCTGAGGCCGACAATAATTTAAGCAAAATCAGGTTGGTATAAGATAAGAGAGGCTGGATAAAGTGGATTGGGCCAGATAGGGAAAAGTTGTTTTGTTCCTTTCATGCGCATTGTGGAGACCCACCCCAAATGATTATTTTCAGTTATTTCGAGAGTCCCAGCATTGTGTAAATTGCTAATATAATCTGACAGCCTTTTGTGTATAGTGTAATGTTGTCTTCCTTTTCCTCTCCTCTCTCCCATCCTCCTCCTCATCTTCCTGTCTTCTCTCAGAGAAGAGAGGAGGACCTTGGCACAAATATTGGAAGAAGCCACAACCAGAAGCCACCTATACCAACCTCAATTATCTTGGCTTTATTTTGGAGAGAAAGCTTTATTTTGGAGGCGTCCAGCCTCCTGGAGTTGCATTTGTACTTTCAAAGACTTGCATTCATTTGTGTTTTCACACTTTGAAGGGTGGAGCATGGAGACCTGCCATTTCTGTTGGGGTAATTCTGGCTGTGAGCTTCTGGTCTGCTTGGCCAGATTTTATATACTCTTATCTTTCCCCAAACAAAAGTCACCAACACATTCATTTTCTGCAGTGTGTGCATTTGGCATTAAGATACTTATATATGACAGGGAAAGAGAAATGTCCTGAAAAACATAGGTTTTTAAATAAATGTAAAATAGCCTCACTGTGGGCCAGGAAAATGAAACAGCATGGGTAACCCCATATGAAGCAGAAAAGTGAAAATAATTCATTTTGAAAACATATATTGTTCAGGGACAGACATTGCAGACCATTTCTATTGGACATTTAGTGGGTAATTCAGCTTTCTACATAAGCAGTCTTTCAGAATCTGTGAAGTAGTGAAGGTTGACTTTGTCACCCCTGCATCCTTCCTCCATCTTTTAATAAATCATCCAGATTTTCCCCGGGCAATTGCCCTTGCCTCATCTTCACCCTATGTAGTTAGAGGAGGTGACCCTGCTGACTCAGTTATGGGCATGTAACATAAGCATGGCCAGTGATATGGTTTGGCTGTGTCCCCACCCAAATCTCATGTTGAATTGTAACTCCCACAATTCCCACATGTCATGGGAGGAGCCTGGTGGGAAGTGATTAAATTATGGGGTTGGATTTTTTCCTGCGCTGTTCTTGTGATAGGGAATAAGTCTCATGAGATCCGATTGTTTTAAAAATGGGAGTTTCCCTGCACAAGCTCTGTTTTTTTGCCTGCTGCTATCCATGCAAGACCTGACTGGCTCCTGCTTGCCATGATTGTGAGGTTGCTCCAGCCACATGGAACTCTAAGTCCATTGAACCTCTTTCTTTTGTAAAATGCCCAGTCTCAGGTATATCTTTATCAGCAGTGTGAAAATGGACTAATACAGCTGGTAAGGGTCACAACTGTCTATGGAGGGGCCCTAGTACTCTCATTGCAACTATTGAAAAGGTTTTGCCTTTTGTGAGTTTGTTAAGCTGGAGCTGCTAGTGGCAGATTTTACTATGACTTAAGGAAAACCTTACTGAGAATAAGACAACACAGGAGAAATCAAAGCGGGGAGATGAAGGAAAAGAGATTGGGAGGAAGAGAAGTGAAGGGACACACACACACACACACACACACACACACACACACACACACACACACACACACACACTTTTGGCCTACAATTCAGCAGTGCCTAAACCCAGCGTCTCCTATTTCCCTTTCCTGGCAGGTTAGCTAGTGAATCTAAGTTAGGTGTCTGTCTCTTACATCCAAAACATCCTAATTGGTGATGCCTTATAGGAGTGAGGTCTTAGTGTAAAATGACTGTGGCATAGTCCCTGTCTCTAGGGACTCATGGTGTAGGGTAGCAGTCTGCAACTTTTTTGGCATGAGGGACTAATTTTGTGGAATACAATTTTTCCAAATGGTGGGTGGAGTGTGGGGAGATAGTTTCAGGATGATTCAAGTGCATTACATTTATTTCTATTATTATTATTACATTGTTTTCTATAATGAAATAATTTTGCAACTCACTATAATGTAGAATCAGGGGGAGCCCTGAGCTTGTTTTCCTGTAACTAGATGGTCCCATCTGGGGATGATGGGAAACAGTGATGGATCATGAGGCATTAGATTCTCATAGGAAGTGTGCAACCTAGATACCTTACATGTGCAGTTCATGCTAGGGTCTGTGCTTGTATGAGAATCTAATGCTGCCACTCATTTGTCGGGAGCGGGAGCTCAGGAGGTAACGTGAGCAGTGGGCTAGTGAACAAATGAAACTTTGCTCACTAGCCCACTGCTCAGCTCCTGCTGTGCAGCCTGGTTCCTAACAGGCCATGGACTAGTACCAGGGACTCCTGTTGTAGGGGATAGGCCAGGTAAGTATTCACATGACTGATAAGCAGTGTGACAATGTATCTGTAGAGATAAGAACAAAGTTTTGTGGGAACAGAGATGGAATTAGGAATTCTGTTGGGTGGTAGACTAGCAGAATGGGCTATTACTTAACAAGGGAGAAAAAGGATTAAGTCTTTAGGAACATTAAAAAAATAGATTTAATTCAATTACTTGCTTTTTGAGTCTAACAGGAGGGAAAGCTTTCCAGAGCCTATAGTTAAAGTAAATTGCAGATAAGGAAGATAATTTCAGAGGTTGCTAGTAGTAGAATCTTGTTTATTTACTCTGAATACAATTGTTTAAGGCCTAGCCAAATGAAAGGTTATCAGAAAGCCGTCTGGAGTTAATTTTAACTTGGCAAGGTAACAGCTGCTGTTCTCACCAGAACCTCAGTCAGCTTTCTGTTCTATGGAGAATTAAATGAATTTAAAGACTTATTTCCTCTTTTTAATGATAGAGTTTTCATTATTATTTTTTGTAATTACACTTTGTTTTGGGGAAATTTATGTTACAGAAAATTGGTGCAGAAAGTACAGAGTTTCCATATAACTCCCACTGCTAGTTTCCTATATTATTAATATCTTGCATTAGTGTGGTATATTTATTATAATTGATGAGCCAATATTGGTATATTATTACTAAAATCTATAGTTTATATTAGGTTCACTCTTTGTCTTATATGCTCCATGAGCTTTCATAAATATGTAACTTGTATTTCCATTACAGTATCATACAAAATAGTTTCACTGGCATAAAAGAATCCCATGTTTGGCCAAGAGCGGTAGCTCATACCTATAATCCCAGCACTTTGGAAGGCCGAGGCAAGAGATGAGACCAGCCTGACCAACATGGTGAAACCCTGTCTCTACTAAAAATACAAAAATTAGCTGGGCATGGTGGCCTGTGCCTGTAATCCCAGCTACTCGGGAAGCTGAGGCAGGAGAATTGCTTGAATCCAGGAGGTGGAGGTTGCAGTGAACTGAGATCATGCCACTGCAGTCCAGCCTGGGGACACAGTGAGACTCTGTACCAAAAAAAAAAAAAAAAAAAAAAAATCCCATGTTCTACCTGTTCATTTCTTCTTCCTGAACCCCTGGCCACTGCTTATCTTTTTTACCGTCCTCATAGTTTTGCTTTTTCCACAATGCCGTATAGTTAGAATTATATAATAGATAGACTTTTTAGATTGGCTTTTTCACTTACCCATGTGCATTCAAGGTTCCTCCATGTCTTTTCATGAATTGATAGTTCACTTTTTTTTTTAAAAGCACTGAATAATATTCCTTTATATGGTTGTTCCACAGTTTATCCATTCACCTATGGAAGGATATCTTGGTTGCTTCCAAGTTTTGGCAGTTGTGAATAATACTGCTGGAAACATTCATGTGTAGGTTTTTATGTGGATAAGTTTAACTCATTTGAGTTTCTCACCATTACATATGATGTTAGTTCTAGGTTTTTTGTAAATGTTCTTTATCAAGTTGACAAATTTCCCCTCTATTTCTATTTTGCTGAGAGTTTTTATTATGAAAGAGTGTTAGATTTTGTCAGGTGCTTTTTCTGCAACTATTCATATGATCATGATTTTCTTCTTTAGCTTATTCATAGGATGGATGATATTAATTGATTTTTGAATGTTGAACCAGCCTTTTGACAGGGGTTATGTTGACTTTCTAGGTCAGTATTAAGAGTTTTGATACATGAACATGGGATATGTTTCCTTTTCTTTCAGTCTTCTTTAATTTCTTTCAACAGTGTTGTGTAGCTTTTAGGGTACAAATCTAATACTTCCATGTTAAATTTATTCCTAAGTATTTTTTTTCTTTTTGATACCTTTATAAATCAAGAAAGTAATTGTATTCAAAGTATTTGTAGCTCATGTATAGAAATGCAGTTGGTTTCTGTATAATGATCTTGTTTCCTGCAACCACGTTGAACCCGTTTATCAGCACTGGTAGTTTTTTATGTGTATGACTTTCCTAGTATTTTCTATATACCAGATTATATCGTCTGAAGATACAGTTTTATTTCTTATCCAATCTGTATGTTGTTATTATTTATTTTTGCAGTGATTTGAAAACTTGACTGTGATGTGAGAAATACAGTTATATGCTTTACAGTTTCCAGTGAAATCATTCTGTCACGTAGCTTTTTGATAAGAACAAAAGATGATAAAGATGAAATTTGTCATCTCATAGTTGACTTGTTCATTCAGTCATTGAGCTTCTTAGTCACTTCTATATCTTCTTTGGACAGATGATCACTTTTTTTATGATTATTACTTTAAGTTCTGGGGTACATATGCAGAATGTGCAGGTTTGTTACTTAGGTATACACGTGCCGTGGTGGTTTGCTACACCCATCAACCTGTCACCTGCATTAGGTATTTCTCCTAATACTACCTCTCCCTTAGCCCTCCACCCCTGACGGGCCCCAGTGTGTGGTATTCCCCCCATCGTGTCCATGTGTTCTCATTGTTCAACTCCCAGTTAGGAGTGAGAACATGCGGTATTTGGTTTTCTGTTCTTGTATTAGTTTGCTGAGAATGGTAGTTTCCGGCTTCATCTATGTCTCTGCAAATGACATGAACTTATCATTTTCTGTGGCCTTATAGTATTCCATAGTGTATATATGCCACATTTATTTTATCCAATTTATCATTGATGTACATTTGGGTTGGTTCCAAGTCTTTGTTATTGTGAACAGTGCGGCAGTAAACATATGTATGCATATATCTTTATAGTAGAATGACTTATAATCCTTTGGGTATATACCCAGTAATGGCTGGGTCAAATGGTATTCCTAATTCTAGACTCTTGAGGTATTGCCACATTGTCTTCCACAATGGTTGAGCTAATTTACACTCCCACCAACCATGTAAAAGCATTCCTATTTCTCCTCATCCTCTCTAGCATCTGTTGTTTTCTGACTTTTTAATGATCTCCATTCTAACTGGCTTGAGATAGTATCTCAATGTGGGTTTGATTTGCATTTCTCTAGTGACCAGTGATGATGAACTTTTCTTCATATGTTTGTTAGCTGCATAAATGTCTTCTTTCGAGAAGTATTTGTTCATATCCTTTGCCCACTTTTTGATGGGGTTGTTGTTTTTTTCTTGTAAATCTGTTTAAGTTCTTTGTAGATTTGCCCGTTTTTATATTGGGTTATTTGTCTCTCTTTGTATATAGTTGGATATAAGCCCTTTATTGGATATATGATTTCTACATATTTTCTTTTAGGCTCTGGTTGTTTAATGGTGTCTTTCCCTCCAACAGTGAAATACTGTAAATTTTAATTATTGATAAATTGCATCAATATGGGAAACTGTGTGTGTATTAACTTATTTTCTTTATGGTGTTGTTTGGTGCTCAGAAGTTTTTAATTGTAACAAAGTTCAGTTTATTATTATTTTTCTTTCAAAGCTCATGATTTTGATGTTTCTAAAAACTCGTTGGTGAATCAAAGCTCTTGAAAAGTTTCTCTGTTTCTTTCTAAAACTTTTTTTTTTGAGATGGAGTCTTACTCTGTCACCAGGCTGGAGTGCAGTGGCGTGATCTCGGGTCACAGCAGCCTCCGCCTCCTGGATTCAAGCGATTCTCCTGCCTCAGCCTCCCAAGTAGCTGGGAGTACAGGCACCTGCCACCAGGCCGGCTAATTTTTTGTATTTTTAGTAGAGATGAGGTTTCACTGTGTTAGCCAGGATGGTCTTGATCTCCTGACCTTGTGATCCACTTGCCTCTGCACACCTGGTCTCTTTCTAAAACTTTGTTGTTTTACCCTTTACATTTTGATCTTTAATTTATTTGGGGTCAATTTTTGTGTATGGTGTGAGGTTTGGGTCTATGTTTATTTTATTTGGTTTATTTATTTTTTATTTTAATTTGTTTTTTGCATATAGGTCTCAGCACCATTTGCAGAAAAGACTAATCTTTACCCAGTGACTTGACTTTTTTTGTAGCAAATCAATTGACTAGAAATGTAAGGGCTTTCTTTCTGTACTCTCAATTCTGTTCTTTTGGTTTCCCATCTATCCTTATGCTAGTACCACACTGTACTTAGGTTTTTGCAATACAATTTTTCTATGAAAAAAGTTAGTTTAAGAACTGGACTTAAGTTGCAATGTCTCAATTTAAAAAAATACTGTTGTACCTTTGCTACTTTTCCACTCTGTTGTTTATGAGTCACTCTGTTAAAAGTACTAGTATTTGGTGATTTCTCTTTGATATTATTATAGAAATCTAATAAGGTAGATGACAATGTAGACTCAATCAAGATGCATTTTCCAGATCACTATAGATATGACTCTAATCAGTGCTTTGTTTTTCATAAAAGTGATAATCATTTTTATGCCTGTTCTGCATTTGAATAAAACAGATTAAGTTTTTCATTATCTCTGTCTTAATCATTGCCAGTAACTACTAAATAAAGGATTTACAAGGCTGGCATATTATCTCAGGTATTTTCATTAATGGTGACATGAATTGGGTCTCATATCACAAAACTATTATTTTACTAAATAGAAAATCTATGAATTAAAATGTCTTGTGTAGGTTTGGTAACGTAGTATAGTTCTATGTGTTTTATGAAAAGTGGACATTTGTCATAGTATAAAATGCTAGCTGTATTTTTATATTTACCTATTCTGTTTTTATCTTTGTATTAGTATGATTCTCAATAGCTAACTGTGAAGACATTAAAATAATTATATTAGAAATGTGAAGATTGCAAATTTGCATATTTTATTTACTTATAACTGTGTTATGAATGCATAAACATTGCATAAACATGAATGCATAAAAGGAAATGTTTTAAAAGTCAGTGCTTTAATGTGATGTTTGGAATCTAGTTGACTATTTTGTCTTGTTTTCTTATAAAATCATAATTTTATTTGGGACATGACTTATTTTTAATGTGAAAAAAATCTAAATGTAGTCTTGGTGAAATGCAGAGATGTTTCCCTTCTCTGGCATATAGCTGAGCTGACTATTGCTGCTGGGCTTTAATTGGAGCTTACAGTCACGCTATTAGATTTGGAACCTGTTTTCTGCAGTGCCATTAGTAGGTCACGCCATGCCTCCTGGTTCCTGGAGGTCTCAGTTCTCAGGATGGCTTATCTGCTTCCTGCTTTCTTTGTAATCTCATTTCAACCTGGGTAGACCAGCTTGATGGCAACTGATGTGTGTTACCTGGCCCTTTTACTTTCCTGGGAAGTCCTTTGGCTGATAATATTATTTCCTGAAAACATCTCCATAGAACAATATGGAATTACTCTTTTTATTGTTCATTTAAAGGCAAAGCCATAGGTAAGCTTTCATTTATAACTCTAGGTCCCTGGAAATAGATGTTATGAAACTTTTAACCCAATTACTTCTTTAAATCTTTTCTTTCTCTCTGTTGCCCCTTTTAACATCTTTGTGACCTATTCACAGAATGACTCCATGAGGAGTGTAGATATGGTCTTCTTGTTCTTGTTTTCTTTTTGGAGCTGAATCAAAATATGGCTGGGTGAGGATAACCTCTTAACCATTGTTTACTTTGAGTAGAGCCTTTTGCCAACTGAAGTTGGGATTCAGAATGATTGAACCACTGAAGTTTGAGTTGTGGTATAATTACACTGATGAAGGCTTTGGCCTATTTATTATCATTTGTTGCAGATGAAGCAAAATCAGATCAACCTAGTCCCAATCACTGAGTCAACACCAGAATGAAGAGAGTCTGGGGACTGGGTGTGGTGGCATGTATCTGTAGTCCCAGCTATTCAGGAGGCTGAGGCAAGAGAATTGCTTCAGCCCAGGAGCTTGAGAATAGCCTGGGCCACATAGCAAGACCCAGATCCTGTCTCAAAAAGAAAAGAGTGCCTGGAACTTGCTTGTTTAGTACAACCACAATTTAGTATACATCTATAATGAGGGTGTTTATGATAAATACATTAACGGAGTTTGGAATAATATATCTTTTAATACTTGTCTTCTTTTATGTTAAATAATGTGTGAAGTATGGGTTTCAATTAAAAGCTTTCAAAGATACCATATGTGAGTGACCTACAGTTATTTATTTTAATGTAATTACTGATACAAGAACAAACAGTACTTTCTCAGTTTCATACTAATCTGTGATGCATAAAATATTTAATTTTATTATATTGTTCAAATAAGAGCTATACAAATGACATGATAACTATTCAAAGTTTTTGAAATTTCCAAATTGATTATCATCTACTCAAATAAGCATTGATCCTTGGTTTCATTCATAAACCAAAATAGTCTACCGGTTTGGATAGTGTCTATGTAAAAGCACCTAACAATTTATAAAAAAAACAAGTATCAACACTGGTCTGGCTTGCATTAAAAAAATCTTTCTTTGCAGTTTGCTAGTGTACTCTCTGTAAGGATGAAAGAAAATAGTTTTCAATGTAATCATCATGCATCTGAGGCCATTTGAGGACAGTTTTTAGAATCATAGTAACTATGCTGTGTTTGGTCTCATAAGGGTGATTTTGTTTTTTGAGGGCTCAAGGATATAGTTAATTTGTTATTGCTGTGGCTTTTTTCTGGTGTCTGGTTAAAGTGTCACAGAGCCTATGAAAAGTAAGACAATGATTAGTGACTTCAGGAATGAATTCTCTCAGAAGTAAAAAGTCTGGAGTTCCAACCATGACTTTAGATCCTTGATTATTCTAAAATATGATTATTCTAAGATAGGATTGAAAATGACCACTAGTCTTGAGCAGGCATTAACATATGAGTGATAAGGAATGGTGAATTTGTGTTACTTCAGTGCAAATCAGTTAAATTCCAAGTGAGAGAGGTTGCATGTGCGGTTTGCTAAGTACTAAGCACTTTTTCAGTATCTTATGGGTGTGGAGTGAGGGGCCGGGGCAGACTTCATTTCATCCTCACAACAGTCCTTTGAGAGAGACAGTGTTACCCAGTTTTAAAGAAGCTCAGGATTGGAGAGATCAATTTTTGTTCAAGTCTTATATCCACTAATTTAAATTTGAATCCAGATGTTCAGAAACTCCTTGATATAGTTGTATAAATCAAAGCACTGCCCATGAAGTGGTTCACGCAAACTCTCTCTATATGTATCTCTCTTTATATATTTTTATTATTATTATAAGTAATAAGATAATAAAATCCTAAACATAATATATGAATAGAATGCTTTGACATTTTCAAGGAGACAGTGGTTAATTTGAATGGATGTTAATTTGGAAAAGTGGCATTTTGTAGATTTTCAAGCTTTTTTGCCTGAGAAAACATCTCATTAGACGCTTAGAGGTAGAAAGAGAAATGCAGGGAATGTTTAAAAAGTTTGTCCCGGCTGGGCACGGTGGCTCACACCTGTAATCCCAGCCCTTTGTGGGGCTGAGGCAGGAGGATCACTTGAGGCCAGGAGTTCCATACCAGCCTGGACAACATAGGGAGAACCTATCTTTACAAAAAATAATAATAAAAAAAAAATAGCCAGGTATAATGGCACATATCTATAAATCTAGCCACTCAAGAGGCTGAGGTGGGAGGACCGCTTAAGCCCGGGAGGTCAAGATTATAGTGAGCAATGATGGAGTCACTGTATTTCAGCTTGGGTGACAGAGCAAGATTCTCTAAAAAAAAGAAAAAAGGAAAGTGTGTTCTGAGTTTTATAGCTAGGTATGTGGCCTAGCCATCCACTCCATCAACTTGCTGTGAATTACTCCGAGGTATTTTGGTGGCTGGAGGAATCAGATACTCCTAAGCAGCTGCTTAGAGAAGGAAGGAAGAAGATAAGCCTTGGACATTCCTGTTACTCTGCACTCCTTGTTTGGAGCTGCCTAGAATTTTTCAGTGGGGAGAGAGGGACCAAGGTGTTTATCTCTATGATGGTCTGAGAGTCTGGTCAATCTGTTGCTTTCCTAGTAATCTCAACTGATAGCATTCTTAGTTAAGTACCTAGTAGATGTTAATCCCTTTCTGCCTTTTCCGGCCACTGTGTCTGCCTCTTAGACACAAAGTTTAGAAACTAACAAATGGAAAGGTTAAGCTATACAGAACCCTTTACAAAGTGGTGATTGCCAATCTTCAGCTTTTTATAGACATTTCTGGTTTGATTCACGGAGTCTGTGTTGTCTAGAAGAGCTTGACTTGTTCTGCTAGGGGCTGATTGTCTAGCAGTTCTGAGATGCAGTTTGAGGCATAGCAGGTCAGTTGTGATACTTACAGCACATGCAAAAAAGGAACTTCTGTTTGAGATTAAATTATCTTCTGAAATAGACACACAAAAGCAATTGGGTGATGTCTTTCAGAACTTAAAATCACCAGCAATGTCATAAATATGTTCACTTAAAACTGTGCCAAGATATTTATATGTTATATTGTAGCATGTTTGTAAAGAATGAAGTAGTTCTGTATGTATGCTCGTTTGGAAAGATTTAGAAGATATATATACACACAAGTATACATATATATAAAAAATGAAAAAAATGTTTTGTAGAATCATGTGATTACCATTCCCTTTTGTATAATTTTTTTAAAAGGTATATATGCTAGTGCATGCATTTTTTCCCTAAAAAAGATGTACAGTACAACTGTTAATAAACTGGAAAACTTTTCTTTTTCTTTCTTTTCTGTATAATTTGAATTTTCTAACTATATTCATTTATTTTTCTTTAAAAAAAATCGGGCTAGCTAGGCAGTATGATTATGTACTACTTTGCTTTAGTTTTAATGTATTTTATAAAACTCTACTAAATGTTTTTTTAAAACATTGCAATTTTTTTCTAATGTTCGTTTGTCAATTTTTCTTGTCTTCTGGGAGTTCAGAGGAAGTAAGCAATTTTTGTGGAAAGAATGGTAAAGCATATAGCTAGCAAATGTTCTCATGAAAGCTTATTAATTAAAACATGGAGTTGAAAAATAGAAAGGTAAAAGATATTTCCCAAATGTAATTTGAAGGACACAGGATCTGATCTTGCTGAAGTATGTTTGAAGGTGTACCTTTATGCTCAGTTTGTTTGCTTTCAAAGGAGGTTTGGACTGAATTGTATTTGCTTTTCAGACCACAGGGCTGGAGGTGGCCATGGAAGCCTCCAGAATCTGATTGCTAATCAAGAAAGCTGTTTGCTAAGAAAGGCCCACCGGTTTGGACTTGAAGTAATGACTGATGAACAGATAAAGTCAGTGTGACTTTTTAAATGTCATTTGACTTCTGTGTTCAGATTTTACTTTTCTCTTAATTAAAACCCTTTGACAAAGGTTGCAGGTCAAAGGAGATGACTCCTCTAAACTCTTCTGGTAGCAGTAACTGCTTAACTCTTCAACTCTTGATAGGCTTGTCTGGAGACATTTGTGTTCATTTTTTTGTGGTGTGATTTACCTCCTTTGGTCTTAGTTTGAGTGCTGAAATTTAATAATAGGTACGAAGATGGAAATTTTTTCTTTAGGATTTAGATGCTGGTAGTCTGGAGAAGAAAGGCATTATGCTAGCCTTTATCCATATTTCAATATGTAATACCTGAAGTTTGTGTGTTTGTTTATTTTTGAGAAGGGGTCATGCTCTGTCGTGCCTAGGCTGGAGAGCAATGGCATGATCTCAGCTTACTGCAACCTCCACCTCCCAGGAGGTTCAAGTGATTCTCCTGCCTCAGCCTCCTGAGTAGCTGGAACTACAGGCCTGTGCCACCATGCCTGGCTAATTTTTGTGTTTTAGTAGAGATGGGGTTTCACCATGTTGGCCAGGATTGTCTTGAACTCCCATGGTGTTCCACCTGCCTCAGCCGCCCAAAATACTGGGATTACAGACGTGAGCCACAGTGCCCGGCCAAAGTTTTATTTTTAAAAAATCAGTAAACAATGTTATTTTTCTAATTTCATAAGAATTTCAGAAACATGTTTTCCTAAAATGGTTTGTTAAATACCTCATCCAACTCAGCAATATTTATTTTTGCCATATCTACTTCTCTTTATAACTCTGTGCTGATATCTGACCTTAAACTTAGTCGTGCCAGGAATCATAACCCCTATATTTCAAGGCATGTGAACCATAGTATAGGAATTTTAATCTATTAGGGAGATTGAGGAGACAGTTTCTAAAATACATATATATGTATGTGTTTATATGTAATTAATTATATTTATAATATAGAAAAGTCTAAAATACCACCATTGTCACTTGATATTATAAATGAGGAAGAACTGTTACCTTTAGTACATACGCAGTTCCCAAAAGAATCTGATAATTTAAAAATCCAAGATAATCAGTACCTAATACAGGAATAGCAAACTCAAATGCTAACAAGACAGGGACCCAACAGAAAGTAAACCAGTGAACTTGGGCATAGAGTGGAGAAAAAGGGCACAGCTACCACTCAGCTTCCCACTTCTGCTGTTCAGGAATGAGGCTCCAGTGTGGCATGATCTGCTGATACCTCAAGAGAAGGCAGAAATGTGGAGCTTTGTGAGTGCCCCCATACTTTGAATGTGTTGGAAACACATTAAAAAGATTAAAACATTGTACTCTTGCATGTTTTGCTATGATATTCCTTGTCAGTACATCAGGGCCTGAGAAACATAAGGGATGGCGCTTGTTCTTTGGTGACATACAGTGTATTTGGGCCCTTAGTGTGTGGAGTAGTTGAAGAGCTGAAATAAGTGGTATGAGTGCCGAAGGCCACAGGATCCCCAAGGAGGTAGAAATTGGTGTGAGTCAAACCATCCTGGGGAGCTTCATAGAGGAGGGGAATCTGGCCTACGGGGCCTTAAGATTTAGGGTCCCGGAGAGAAGGGAGGGCTGACGGGGAGCAGAAGTGGGGAGCACATGGTCTTGGGGCAGTGGTAGGAACTCGAGGAGACTGGCCTCAGTGGAAGGCCTCGCAGCAGGTCTGTGCTCTGAAGAGCTCCTCACAGGGCTGGAGGAGAGTTAGCTAGGGGGGAGAATATGAGATGGAGTTAGAGCGAAAGGAGGGGCCACCCTCTAGGGCCCTCTAGGTACTCATAAGGACTTCATGTTTTACTGTGGGGAAAGAGAAGAGTCATTGCAAGTTCTGATAGCAAAGGTGCTGTGGTGTGACTTGAGTTTTAAAAGGATTCCTCTGTTGAGAACAGAGTGTAGAGGGTGAGGATAGAATTAGGGCAAGCAGCAAGGAGGTCACTGGAGTAATCCAGGCAAAAGGAATGGGGGCTTGGACAAGGGGCAGCAATGGATCTACACTGAAGGTTGAGTCAGTGCGGTTTACTGGTAGACGAGACCTTGGAAACATGTCTTCATTCCTTTCTTTTCATTGATAATGACCAAGCCACAGCCTAGACCTTTCTCCTCATTCCTAGATAACTGTGAAATTCTAGAAATTTTCTTCCTTCTCGATTCTCTCTTTTCATCCTACAACTGCAGCAGGATTGATGTTGGAATGCTGCCCCCATCACAGCCTCCCTGGCCTTTGAACACAATGGGAGGATTTCTGCCTCAGGGCCTGGCATTGGCTGTTTCTTCTTCCTGTGTTCTCTTCCCCAGATACCCTCCTGGATAATGAGAGAGGTCTCATTTAATTCTTTGCTCAAATTTACTCTCGGTGAAACCTACCCTGATCGATGTTTTAAAACTTGCAAACCTTCCTGTCACTCCTCCCCAAATCCCTCTTAACCTTTTAATTTTTTTCCCTGTAGATCTTAGCCCTTCTAACATACCTGCATACTTTACTTATAAGTTATCGTCTCTCTCTCCTCACTGGAATATAAATGCCAAGAGGAATTTATATACATATAAATTTATTTACATACATAAATTCCAAAAGGCAGGGATTTTTGTTTTTATTCACTGATACATCCCTGTCACCTAGAATACTGTCTTGTGGGGAGTGGATACTTGATAAATATTTGTTGAAGGAATGAATAAGTGGCTTTCAAGAGGCACTTGAGATATACCACATGTCAGACACTGAGAATTAAAAACAAACAAAACAAAGACACAAGCCCTGCCCCAGAGCGCATGGTCCAGTGGGGCACAACAGCAGGAGAACAAAGCCTATTGATCTAATACAGTGTGTCCAAACTTTTGTGTAAACACAAGTGAAAAAGCAAGTAATTCTAGACTGTTGATTTGGACTTCCCAAGGCACACAGGTAGGGGAGAGGTGAGGACGTTTAGGGAGAGGGAGCAGTGTGAGAGAGGATGTGGAGACAGGAATATGCCAACTGTGTAGTCAGGAGGGTGTTAGTGGTGGAGAGTGACTGAAGACGAGGCAAGAAAATGGAAAGTGGGGCCAGGTTGAGAGGGGCCTTGAATACCCTGCACAGGAGTCTTGACTTCCCAAATTTTTGAGCTCCTATTATGTACCAAGAACAGTGCTAGGTGCTAGGGATTCAAAGGTGAGTAGATTGCTCTTCCTACTTTCTGGGCTTCATCTTCTAGAGAGAGGCTATGGTGTTAGTCAAGAAGAAAAATGGCTGGGATTGTGGTGGGGGGAATGCAGAGGCCAGGAGAGACAGGGGAGGGAATCTGGGGTAGGATTAACAGGATTTAGTTGAAGACACAGCACGTGATGGAGGGAGTAGAGTCTTCTGGTTCATCACTGGAGCTTAAGGGTAGATAGATGGTGACAGTGTTGTCTGAAGTAGAAAAGGCAGGTAGAGGAGGCAAGGGGTGGGAAGTGCCCATCAGAGATCCCAGGAGGGATCTGAAGGAAAATCAGAAATATATAATAGCCCATTAGTTTTGTCTTTGGGAAGCCAGGAGGTTGGAGATACAAGTGCCCCAACCAAGAAAGTTGGAAGAGACAATGTGTTTGTAGGACAGTAGGGGAAGTGATGTGTGTATCTTACCAGAATGTTACTTCCATGAGGGCATGGGTTTGGTTTGTTCACTGCTGTATGTTCAGCCCCTAGAACCCTGCCTGGTACAGAGTACAATCTGAGCAAATGCTTGTGGAATTAATGAATAACGTAGTTGAATTTGGAGGACACAATTGGAGTCATAAGTTGTTAGAAGGCTTAAAATGAGATTAAAGTGATTAAAATGATATTATTTTAGATATTCTTTTACAGGGCTTTGGTGATCATTTAGACTGTTTAGAAATTTTTAAATGTTAACTTTTACTGATGATATTCCTGGTCACATACTTGCTTTGGATATATACCCAATAATGGGATTGCTGGGTTGAATGGTAGTCCTAAGTTCTTTGAGAACTCTCCAAACTTCTTTCCACAGTGGCTGAACTAATTTACATTCCCATCAACAGTGTATAAGTGTTCCTTTGCTCCAAAGCCTTACCAGCATCTGTTGTTTTTTTACTTTTTAATAATAGCCATTCTGGCTGGTATATTATTGTATATCACAGTATATCATTGTGTTATTATGGTTTTGAATTTCTCTGATGATTAGTGAGGTTGAACATTTTTTCATGTTTGTTGGCTGCTTGTATATCTTCCTTTGAGAAGTGTCTCCTCATGTCCTTCACTCACTTTTTTTTTTTTGAGATGGAGTCTCGCTCTATTGCCTAGTCCAGAGTACAGTGGTGTAATCTCAGCTCCCTGCAATCTCTGCCTCCTGGGTTCAAATGATTCTCGTGCTTCAGCCTTCTAAGTAGCTGGGATTACAGATGCTTGCTACCATACCTGGCTAATTATTATATTTTTGGTAGAGATGGGGTTGCATCATGTTGGCCTGGCTGGTCTTGAACTCCTGACCTCACGTGATCTACCCTCTTTGGCCTCCCAAAGTGCTGGGATTACAGGTATGAGCCACTGCACCTGGCCTTTTGGCCACTTTTTAATGGAGGTTTTTTTTTTTTCCCTTATTGAATTAAGTTTCTTATGAATTCTGGATACTAGATCTTTGTCAGAAACATGGTTTGTGAATATTTTCTTCCATTCTGTAGCACATACCTGGCTTAAATAGATATCTTGATCTCTGATAGTGTTATCATTTGTTGAACCCAGTTTGATGTTGGAAGCAGGCAGTCGAGATTAACACAGCAATGGGTGACCTTTCATGCAAAGAAGTGAACGGCTGCATGAAAGGCACATGTGAAATGAGTGAGAATGGAATTTGTTTGCAATTGCCTTCTATTTATGAAGAATGTCAAGTGAATGCTTTGATTTTTTTTTTCCTTGTGTTGTATTACTGTTGTAGTACGCATGCTTATAAAATGTGGACTGGCAACTAGTGCTTAGAAATCTTTTGGGTTTTCCTAAAAGACTTTTCATTATGGTTGGATTTGGTGTTTGTATTTATGAAGTATTTTATAAAGACAGAGAAAAAGATACATTGCTTTATTTTTTGTAGTCAAAATTTTTTTGTAGTAATTGGGACACTGTAGAATGTAATATCCTTTCATTATGTTAGAAAGGTAGCTAATTTTTAAGTAAGTGAGAATTGAACTGTGGGTTTATTGAGTCTAGTCTCATGGCACTGGTAAGAATCAATGGAAATAGAGCCTTCCCATGTCAGTGATTCCAACAGTGTTATGGACTGAATTGTGTCTCCCCCAAATTCATATGTTGAAATGTGAGTATATTTGGAGACAGAGTCTTTAAAGAGGTAGTTAAGATAAATGTAAGGGCTATTAAGGAGGATCCTAGTGCAGTGGACTGGTGCCTTACAAGAAGAAGAAATTAGGCACAGACATGTCCAGTGGGAGGGTGCTGTGAAGACACAGGGAGAGGATGGCTGTCTACAAGCCAAGGAGAGAGGCCTCAGAAGAAACCAGTAGTGCTGACACCTTGATTTCAGATTTCTAGCCTCCAGAACTGTGAGAAAATAACTTTCGATTGTTGAAGCCACCCAGTTTGTGGTACTTTGTTATGGCAGCCCTATCAAACTGCTAGAAGCAGGAAGCCCAGGCTGTTCAGGGAAACTTGCTGCATCATCCAGTTTCAGCATCACAGTCTCCCTGGAAGTCAGGAAGCAGGAGATTCAGTACTGCCCTGGGTATCCCAAGAAGGGTGTGTCACTTTGAATGCTCACAGGATCGCCAGGCAACTGCTGTTGTCTGCTGTTCCTTAGTCATTCATTTCTGATAATTTCCTTCTATTTATTTATTAATTTGTTTATTGATTGACAGGGTCTTGCTCTGTCCCCCAGGCTGGAGTGCAGAGGTGTGAACACAGCTTACTGCAGTCTTGAATTCTCGGGCTCAAGTGATCCTCCTGCTTCAGCCTCCCAAGTAGCTGGGGCCACAGGCACGCACCTCCATGCCTGGCTAATTTTTTTGTAGAGACAAGATCCCACTATATTACCCAGGATGGTCTTGAACTCCTGGATTCAAGCATTCCCCTCGCCTCTGCCTCCCAGAGTGCTGGGATTATAGGCACAAACCACTGTACCTGGCCTTTCTGATCATTTTTGTTTGAAGCTGTATACCTTGTCAGCATTTTTATTTCCTTCTGAAACTCCAATTAAAGTTGTGAGATGAAGCTGAAGTGCTTATCTTACAACTTTCTGTGATTGGAGGCCTCAGGTTTCATTTATGTGGATAGTCCCAAGCTTAGCTGACTAGATGAGATTCTTGCTGAGGCAGGACAGCTTTGTGGACGGCTGTCTTTGGTGTGAATTGGACCATGTGCGTGAGATGCCAGGGTTTCAAGCCAAGGCTGCTTTCTCAAGAGACTGTCTCCGGCAGCTTGGAATTTAAGTGAAGCTTAATTTAATCCCTGGTTTTCACAGTAAATATGTAGGGTGTGTGCTACTTACAATAGGAGTTAGAAGGCCATTGGCTTCCTCTGGCCTATTTATTTGAATTGATTTACTTGGAAATTTTTCAAGCAGCAGAGCACTTAGAGGTCTTCCAAAGAACTTAAAAAATTTTCATTTCACATTCCAGTAGATCTGTTTTCAAAATGGGTAGGGCAAGTGGAGTCTGTGATTAATTAGGTTATAGTAAATTTTGGTTTTGTTCCGTGTATCCTAGGTTTGAAGAATATGAGAGACATAACTGTTGAGAACTATCTTCTTGAATTCTTTCTTGATTGGGTTGCTGGGACACCGAACCTCAGGATATTTAAACTATCTGGAGACCTAAAGTGAAGTACTCTCATTCTCTGCTGAGTATCTAGGGCCACATAGATGCGTTTGATGTTAATCACACCTCTTCACTATGTGTGGCTGACTCGTCTGAGTAATACCATGAAAAGTGCTTCTTCAGTTTCCAGATCTTCACATATTGCTATTATGTAAGAGGGATGAGACTATTATAATTGAGTGAAATTTAAAATCTTCTGCTTCAAGTTATGAAATAACATGTTTTGGCTATGCCATCATGCAATCTGGCCTTTTCAGCAAATTTTATAGCTTGTGGGGACAGATGACCCTGAATTCTAGCAGCACCTGCAATCAAAATAGTTCTCATTCCAGGGCCCACGCATCAGGGTGTGTTTGAGAGTACTTGAAAGCAAAGTGTAGGCAACATGTTGTACCCTTAGTCATAAAACATTATCCTGGAATTTGTGTTGCCCCAAAGCCTGGTTTCAGCATCACAGTCACATTAGCATCACATTAAAAAACATTTTAATGTTTTATTATAGTTCCCATTTCTGAAAAGGAAGAAAATGTTTGATGGAATTTCTTCACTAGGATGACAGATTGAAGGTACTTAGGTGAGGAAAGAGATGCTAACAGAATTTGTGTGAGAAGATGACCAAAATCTGGGTGGAAAGATAGTCTTAGAGAGTCAATTAATGATGTTTATTTACTCAAATAAGCTATTTTTCCAGCCTATTATAACAAATGCATTTATTCCATGTTGAATTAGTTTGTAGAATATCCAACAGATTCGTGGGGTTGAATGTATTTTATCAAAACAAAATTAGCCAGCTTGAGAAATGATTTAAACCAGAGATCAGCAAACTACAACTTGGAGGCCAGAGTCCCCCTTGTCACCTGTTTTTTCTATGGCCCATGAGCCTAGAATGGTTTTTACCTTTTCAAATGCTTAAAGAAAAGTCAAAAGAAGAATAATTTTATGACACCTGAAAATTATATGACATTTGTATTTCAGTGTTTATAATGAAGTTGTATTGGAACACAGCTGTGTTCATCCATGAATGAGGATATTCCACACTGTATATCAAAGCTCTGTGGCCAGCGTCTTCCTGCTGAGGCCGCACAGCTTTCTAGATGACCATGAGAAGAAACTTTCATGGTACAGCAGCAGAGTTGAGTACTGTCACAGAGACTCTAGCCCACAAAGTGTTTGGTTATTTACTGTCTGATCCTTTACAGAAATCTCTGCCCTCCCCTGCTAGTATTAGCAGTCGTTTAAATTTACTCTTTTTTTTTTTTTGTAAGACAGAGTCTTGCTGTCGCCCAGGCTGGAATGCAGTGGCGTCATTTCTCTCTGCCTCCCAAGTTCAAGCAATTCTCCTGCCTCAGCCTCCTGAGTAGCTGGAACTTCAGGCGGACGTCATCACGCCCGGCCAATTTTTGTGTTTTTAGTAGAGACGGGGTTTCACCATGTTGACCAGGCTGGTCACAAACTCCTGACCTCAAGTGATCCACCCACCTTGGCCTCGCAAAGTCCTGGGATTACAGGCGTTAGCCTATCTGCGCTCAGCCTCTGAATGTACATTTGATCATATTTTTGATTGTTTACTGTGGATTGTTTATGTGGATTGTTTTGATTGTTTACCAGCACCTGCTGGTTTTGATATGCAGGGTGAAATATCCTCATGTTGGATGGCAGGTTATTCCATAAGCTCATCTTTTAATGGAAACAGAATCGCTTCAATGTCATCTGCAACAGGTAACCACTGAGTATCTCCTTGGTCACTGGAAATTGAGCCACAACCTCTAAGAAAGTAGACCAGCTGTTCTTTTTTTCCCCCTCTCTAGCTGACTGAATCATTCACTTGTTCAACAAATATTTAGTGAGTGCTGGCTGTCTGCATGCCATAGTTCCAGGCAGTGGTGATGAATGGTGATCCTAACAGACAAAGTCCCTCCTTGGGGACCCTCCATTCTCGTGGGAGGAGATGGATCATAAGCAAATAAATATACGCTGGGGTGAGAAGCACAAGGAAGAAAAGACAAAGGGAGAGAGAGAGCTGGGGCAGAGAGGGCTGCTGAAGATAAGGTGCTGGACCAAGGCCTTCGGCCGCAAGAATCAGAGGAGCAGGAATGCATGATGTGAAGACCCAGGAGGTGGCATCCCA